>JAZHYW010065702.1:0-13337 GCA_037355805.1 Ixodes ricinus
TGTGACTAGGACGCAACTGAGTAGCAGGCTATTCGCAACTCCAGCGCGCCGCTCGCCCTCCCGCGGACGAACGGAGAACCAGAGGAGCGGGGACGGCAGCGGCGGCGGCGGCGCGGAAACGGTGGCAGGGACTGTCGGCCTTGATGCGTGAAGCCGTTTTAACGAAAAAAGTGAGCGCGTTAAAAAAGGAATTCTTGTGCTCCGCCTTGCAACAGCCTTGCACGAAGGACCGGGATGTCTAATTTCATTAGGGACTTTTCGTGTATCGCATACGCTGCGGATTTCTGGTCTTGTGCATGGCCGCCAGCTCAATCTGTGCTCAACGTGACGGAAAACGCTCCCGCTAATAATGAAGAACTCTATAGTACGGTCTACGGAAAGTCTATTCTTTGCCATAAGCTAGGAGAAAACTCGTCGCGCAACGGTATGTCGAGCAATACAAATCGGGAATGGGTTCGCGTTTTAAGGCCGTTACAAGGAACATGACCATTTATTCCAAGCACTTTAAAAAGACAGAATACCCGTACTTGCTTTCAGGTAATTACAAAGCAAATAAAGAAATGCTCGAAGCATTTTAAGCGCGTCTGTGTTAGCCAGCCGTTCGTGACGAGAGCTTAGAACGCGCAGTTTTGGCCAGAGGGACCGCAATGTTGCAAATAACACGGTACAAAAAATGTACGGTATATTAAAATATTTATTTTTGATAGAGCAATAAATAAAACCCCTAAACACGCCGATTATGTTAATAGGCAGTTTTTGCATAGCGTACGACACCCCTAAACTTCAGTTGGACGTACAGCCGCACTGACGTTCAACCGGCGCTACCAACTTTCACGAGCGGCTTGATAGCCGAGTTGTGCAACTTATTAAAATAGCTTAAGTAAGTGTAAATGACTGTAAAAAAAAAGTAATCGGGGTTTTCTTGGCCCTACTGCAAAACCTCGGTGTTTTTTTGTTTTTTGGTACTTTTTGATGCGTACTTTAGCTGTTTAATATCTTATATTGCGCCGTCATCAAGCCTCTCGTAAAAGTTGGGGCCGTCAGTTTGACGTCAGTGGGCTGCACGGCGAACTGAAGTTTTGGAGTGTCGTATATGTGACAAGAGGTGTAAAGACTACACATTTCTTTTTTTTTTTTTTTAGAGTGATGAGCACGGCAACGCTTCTTGGCGCGCACTGAAAATTGTGCTTCAAAGGCGCAGCGCGAGCTTGCGGTTGTAATGCTACACCGCACGGTAGCCTGCGGTAACAAACTTTCTATCAATAACCATAGAGCAGTTTGATTACGTGTTGCAATACACTAAAACCGAGACGGTGAGCAGCGAGTTGTGAGGCTGTGACGCGAAGACACCAATACTGTGAACGCTGCTCTTCCGAAGCTTGACGGTCACCGTTCGCGGCTCTCTTTTTAGAGCACTAATGGCCAGGCAAAGCGCAAACATATCTTCATCACCCTCAAAAATATTCTGCCACAAACAGTAACGTGGCCGGTGCCTAAAACGCGCTCGCTCACCACAAAGCTTCGCAATTTGAGGTTTCTGCAACTTTTAAATAACAGCATGCTCGTTTTCCTAACGTGCATCAGCATCTCCGTCACCTGTAATATGATCCCTCCCTAACCGCTTCGCATTTGTAGACAAATAAATCATTTTTAGCGCGCTGAACAGCGTCAGCGAGCAGGCGCACGGGATATCCTGGAGAATCTATCCCCGTCTCTTCCGCCATCTTGGAACTACCGCCCCGCCACCTATAGGGCGTTGGAGTTGAGATATATATATATATATATATATATATATATATATATATATATATATATATATATATATATACATTTTCTTTTTTTGAGCGATCTCAAGGCATAATTTAGTAGCCCCACTAAGACCGCAGACACACTTCTCGTACAACATCGTACCAAAATACAATGTGCTGACATGTTGGAGACACACATGAAGCGAACATGATTGGAACATGCGTGACGCGTGTCCGCAGATAACCCTGTCACCATGACAACAGCATGGCACAGTGTCTTTTGAATGAGAAGTGGGACTCCGCGTTAAGGTGGCCCGGTAAACAACTTGTCACAACGTTCAGTTTTCGGCGACACGTATCAACTCTGTTGAAGCGGCACATTTTGAAATGTCAAGTTAAACAATACCCTGCCAAAGAGTATATATAACTGAAGTTGTGAGGACTGCATCCATGATTTCGAGCTGTCGTCAGACGGAACACAGGGCGCATAAGTAAAATTGAGCAACTAAAAAGCAACAAAACTTTAAACGCTTTAAATACATCATCATCAGAGCCGTCATTAAATGATATATAAACAAACTGCAGACGCATTCGTTTCCTTCGCGAACGATTTATTCACTCGCTAGCTGACGTCGCTCGATTCACCATTAAACTGCTAATGGTTAACGTTTACGCATTAACCTGATGGGCAATTAGCGCTAATGGACCGGCGCTCGGAGTGAAGGACGTTCGAAGCCGCATCCATTAAACAATTAATGCCCTTGTAGGGTATAAAGCTAGCTGTAAGACGACACCTCTCTCTCCCTTTTGCGAATTAAAAAAGAGAACAGGATTTAGTGTGACGTCTCTGGCGACCCAAGCATGATCCTCCAAAAGCAGGAAGCAGAAAAAACAAATGGCGCAGCCTCAAACCGAAGATCTCAGTGGACTGGCATTATGTATCAAACACATATCTGACGAAACCTGCGGGACACCACACCATAACATAAAATAGCAAATTACAAATATATACATAATATACGCATATATCAGGCACGTATCCAAGAGAAGGGGGGGGGCACGGGGCCCGCCCTCCCCCTTCGAAACTAAACCTGGGCTAAGTGCCTGGCAGGCACACACACACACACACACACACACACACACACACACACACACACACATATATATATATATATCTATATATATATATATATATATATATATATATATATATATATATATATATACAGGGTGTATGTGTTTAGCTTAACAGATTTGTTTAAAAAAGCCGTAGAAAGTTACACTTATGTCGCTTAGTGGTGTGTGAGTTATACGGCTAGGGGGACATATTATGGGGGCTAATCGTAATGATCAGATCGACTAATTAATTAAAATTCGTTAATTAACTTTTTAATAAATGAAAATAGACATACGGTTCCAACTAGGAACCCCGCCGGGCGTCATCAGAAAACCCTAAATCAGTAACTCCCAGAAAGACCCCGCGCGCGCGCGCGCAGCGGGGTTGCGCACCGAGACTACCGCCCGTGGAGCAGGTACGAAGCTAGAGGGGTTGCGACAAAAGGCGCCCGCGCGATTTTTCCGTCTCTTATCTAGCCCCAGCCTTGTACCTGCTCCACGAGTGTTAACTTTAGCTCACTACTACGCTTTTCACTTGCTCAAAGTCTCTTGAAGATGGATGATTTAGGGGTTTTGGATGACGCTGAGCAAGTTTCTAGTTGGAACCATACGTCTATTTTCATTAATTAAAAGTTGGTTAACGCATTTTTATTAATTGGAACCGACTGATCGTTACGATTAGACTCCTCTATAGCATGTCCCCCATGGCCGTATGACTCACCTTCGCAAAGCGGCACAAGTGTAACGTTCACGGCTTTTTTTAAAACAAATCTGTTAAGCTTAAAAAAAAAAAAACCCATATATATATATATATATATATATTTGTGTGTATATATTGCATTCAGTAAAGCTTACTAAAATTCAAGAGTCAGGTTTCCAAACTTTCTGACGCACGAGTCAATAAAACCAGGAAAAGAAAGCAGCCTGTAATCTCTCTCTCTCTCTCTCCTATCTATCTGTCTAACACACACTCACACCACAGGCACGAAAAACGAAACAAGGAAATGAAAACAACAGAAGTAGCTTTTTCCACTGCATATTTATGTCCCGTATATATCAAATTTGACCGGCACGCAGAACCGAGAGGGAAAAGGGACGGGTCGGACGGTGCATTTGAGCGCGACTATTTTGCCGCCGTGCACTCTGCAGATTGCGAGGGGCGAGCCGACGCTGTCCCAAACAAATTGAGCTTCAAGTGGTAGGCGCCACTTGCATACACATCCGCGCTGTGGAACACATAGCACACCCTCGGAAGCGATGAAAATGTCACGTTCGCCACTTACAGCAACCATACTTACACGCTAACATTTATTCATCATTCTGCGCTATTCACCTGAACAAGAACGACAAAAACATTACGGTTTTTTGTTGTTGTTGTTGTTGTATTACTCGTGTCCATCAACGTCACAGTACATGCGCTGCGCGTTTCCATCAGCGCGTAGTCGCTGTTGTAATGCTTGTTGCGTGCAAATTGGAATCACGCTCCCGAAATCTCGTAGTTACTCTGTGCAGTTGTGGTTCGAACAACGATGTCGCATTCCTCGTTCCTTCTCTTTAGCAAGAATCGCACGCATTCCCGGTAGTGATGATACATACTATACGCCAGAAATATATATGAGAGCCAGAAACCCACAAGCAAGCAAATTAGGCGTTAGATGTTCGATTAGCGTGAGGTCTGCGTGGCGACACTTGTCCACGCTGCAGACAAGAAATGTAGCCAGTGCAATAGCGACCGCCAGCCTGCGCATGGGGTACTCAGCGTGCATCATGCAGTCCGTGATACACGAGCGCACGACGGTACGACGCTCATAAAGATCGAACCGGACGTGGGGATTGAACCCAGGATTCCTAGGTTTCTGCAAACCGAACTTCCAAAGCCGCCGACCTTTTCTTTTTTTTTTAAATTTATTACAGCCTAATAGACCAGGGACAAGTCAAGCTGAATGAAAATGTGATGAGCATCGTGTCACTAAAGAGGTTGGAGTCCTCTGAGGTGACTTTCACCGTTCACACTCACCAACTCATCAGCTATCGATTGCCCTGCCGATAAAGGCGAGACCCAACGGTACAGCGATCTCATCTTTTCCTTTTTTTTTCTTTAGTGGAGACTGAGAAACGAAACAGCCCGATCGATTGATTGTTTTCTTTTCAGAGGTAGCTGTTTTATAGTTGGCTGCATCAAATAGTATCGTTTACCTTTTTCAATGATGAGCATTCATCACCATCGAGCTCAAACAACTTTGCGAAGGCGGCGTGACGTGGGGGATCTTGAAAACCAGTCCGCGAAACACCTGTCGCTCTCCCAGCCAACGTTTACTGTATTGTGCAAAAAAGAAGAAAAAGAAAAAAAAGACGATACAAAAAGAAAAAAAAGGCGATTCCCGGTTACGGATGTGAAACGGGGCGAACGAAAACTCGTCGCATTCCGCAGAATACCTCCGGGAATTCCAGCTGGAAAAGCGGAGCTTTGGCCGAAGAGTGGACTGGCAGTCTCCCAGTTAGGAAAGGGAATAGGTTTTAATTTTAAAACGAAAGCAGGGAGCGCAGTGCACAACTGGACGGAAAACAGACGGGGGAAGCAACAGAGACCGCGAGAGATTCGAGCCTGCATCCATTTCTAATGCGGCACCTCACGAGGAGAAAGGTCACGCTGGCTGCTCACACGGCATACAGAAGAAATCGCGATGTTGGACAGACACGACCCAATGATCTGTGGACACACCCAGACTTGGGAAGTAAGCCGTTACTGTTTCCAGTAATTTTGTTATTGCCACGTTACTTTTTCTTTCGAGCTAGTAATTTGTAATGTAATTTCGTTAGCAAATAATTGTAACGAATACTTTAATTACCTGTTGCTTCGTAAAAATATGAACATAATACAGAAACTGGAGCAATATGAGCGGGAAATTCAGCAGCATGAAGAGAGCAAGTTTAACAAAATAGGAAACATCAAGAAACAGTTATTTGTGATGACCGGTCACTAGAGACCATTCGAAAAATGTGTAAGGCATATGCAAATATGCGAAAAACAAAGATCAAGAAGACAACGCCGAGTAGACGTTGTCTTCTTGATCTCCTAGCGGAGGTAGATGAGCGCTGCTACTGAGCATGTCGCATGCTACAGCTAACTTTGTCTGCAGAATTCCAGGGATCATTTCCGGACGCCGTAAGCTAGCGGGATGGCGGGTGTGGTTGCAGCTTTCGCTGCCTCGTCAGCTTACAGGTGAACGGAGTGCACCTACATTCTTTCTCTTAAATACAATATTTTATTTTTACAAGGACTACCATAATGCGGGCGTACGAGAAATGGAAAGCAGTCTTGCAGAACATTTTTTGAAAACATCAAAATTGTTTTTGTTGTTTTCTTGATAAGCGTACGGGAAAAGTAACGTGAAAGTAATTTGTAACGTAACGCAGTAATCCGTTACTTTTCAGCGAAAGTAATTTGTAGCGGCAATCCATTACGTTTGAGGCTCGGTAATTTGTAATTGTAATCCACTACATTTTTTCAAGTAACGGGCACAAGTCTGCACCCACCTCAAGCACGTCGGAATCATGTTTACTTGGAAGATGTCTGCAGAATAGTTTTGTACGACCAATGTGACCGCCAGACAGTGTCTTTGGTATGGTGTGCTAGCAGTGCGACCGCAGCTTTCAAGCCACAAACAGCGAACAGTGGTCGCAGTGCTTGCTGCCCATCCCGTGCAGGAGTGTCAGAAACTGGTCACTGGAGGAACCTGTCTGGGGAACCGGAGGAACTCTCCATGTTCGCGCTACGGTCGCCGAAAAGCTACTTTTGTCGCGTCAGCGAACATTTCCTAAGCCTCGCGTTCCCGTGGTTCTTGGCACAGGCGGCGTCCGTATTGTACAAACTCGGGCAGAAATCACACTGAAATGAGTCCCAGAAAAGCAAAGTAAAACATGCTTAAAAGAAAAACAAAAAGGGTCACAAAGGAAAATGTTGGTGACACCGTTTGAGAAAACAAGTCTAAAACCACAAACTCGGGTAAAAGAAAACAAAAACATTCCACCTTCGTGGCATCCTCCTTCGAGCGGACCAAAAAAAAAAAAAAAGACATAACGCTATGAAGAACGGATTAAAGCGGTGTCGAACGGTCTAAACGACCACAGGAAAAAATGAAAAAGCGGAAATGAAGCTTATATCTTTTTAATCTCACCTCCATTGGGCGTCGATCCCGTCCCGCCCCAATCGAGAGGGGAATACAGAAAGGACCGGCGGACAACGAGAGGTCGGGAGTCGAAGCACCATTAAAAGACCACACGAAGATCGGCCGGATGCGGCACTAAGAACGAGAAAGGTCTTCTCCATACGGCAGCTGGAAGCTCTCGGAGAATATTGCGCGGCCACCTAGAAGACAAGGCCTAGGCGTGACGTCATCCTGGGTAGACCGCCGACCGTTCCCACAAGCGGCAAACACGCTGGAGATGGACGAGCGTTGCCGCAAAGCGGCAGACGCGTCCGTCTTGGCGTCGCCGCCTGCTAGCGTCGCGTTCTTTCTGAGACGCTGCGAGACGCGTCGGCGGCGACGCTGACGCAAGCTATAGGCGGCACTGCGTGACTCCACTAGTGATGACGTGGGGGGAGAAAGGAGCGGGCCTTGTCTTGAGAAAACGGTTTGTTGGAGATCGCGGAGAAGCTGCAGGTATCGAATGCGAGCGGAAATGAAAAGGTGCTGCCAACGGATATTTTTAAGACCTCGGGGTGCGCTCTGAATTTCATACTCCTCCTAATTCAGGTAGGAGTTTGCCCAGAAACGAGGCAGTGCACGTTTTCTGCCTTCTGCGTGAGTGATCAAGGGAAGAGGCCACCACCTTCTACTGACGAATTTTCTACGTTATCTAGAGAAGGCCAGCGCGGGGCACAGATTGGGTATACGAGTGCTGCGTCCTTGTTCGGCTGGACCTCGTGTTCAATCGGTGAAAACCCCAGTCCCAGCCGAATGTCGACGCAGCACGGGTGTTCAGTCAGCGTTGGCCTTCTTTAGGTGACGGAGAAAATTCAGCACTTCGTTAGGCGCTGGAGGGGTTCGATATTCATTCGCTTTTTCGTGCTCAAAAACGTGTTTTCGGCACTCACTGGTGCGCGCCCGGGCGCGTATTCGTAAACGGTGGGCGACACCTGCGTCGGATTGGCGTGCTCTTCGAAGAGGACGCTGCGTCCACACACATATGAACGGGCGGTTGCTGCGCAGGCCGGCAGGGCACGTTCACGCTGTAATTGCTCGTTCACACTTGCTGATTCGCAGGCGAATCCGGGGGAAATTGACGCCAGGAGGGGGCAATCCCCTCGCCGGCGACGGATTATTCGACCGCGGGAGCAAGCAATCGGCCCGGGACCGATTTTTCCTGCGTAGAAAAAGTTTCCACGCCGTCGGCACCCACCACTCGGAACGCACGGAAGAAATGGCGCTTGCTGGCGTCGCATCCCGGCCGAGTCGCTCGAGTTGTTGGGGTTGCCGCCCGGAGTTGTCGGAGTTCCCAGGTTGTGCAAATGGCGTCGTCTCGCTGGTATTCGTTGTGGCGGCAGAAATGCTATCGAGACTACATGATTCGACCCTGTTCGGCAAAGAGGCACCTGAGCAACGAAGACAGTGCCCACAAAGAAGATCTGTGGAATAAAATTGGCGTGAGTGGTACGTATACACACGTTGTCTCCGTTTGCTCGTTGTTTTCTTATCGCCTTCTCGTATCGCCCAGAGAATGTTGGGCGCAATGTCCCCGCACTGCGGGTTATAGCGTTAACCGCAAGAGGAAGTCTGCGAGAGCAATTTTTTCGAACAGCACTCGAGTCAGGGGCAGTCTGCTCTGACTGTTCTGCAGAGTTTCCTAACTTCACTTTAAAGTTATAAATGCACTTCTTTGTTTTCTTAAGAAGGGCTTGAAAAATACGAAACTCTTCTCTTCCGTCTCCTTGCCTACAGGATTAGGAAGACTCGAGTTTCGACGATGTGGAGATCGATTCGACGAAAGCGCGGCGGCGACACGCGCCTAACGATTAATTTTCCGGGGACTCCGGATCGAAACCAGATTTAGAGAAGTGCGGCTCTCCCGCTTATTTAGGGCAGAAAAGAAAAAAATCGATCGCAGAATCCGAATTCGACACACGCCAGCGATGAGAACTGGCCGACCAAAGTGTAATAATACTTCAAACAGAAAGAACCGAAAAAAGGTATGTGCGCAAAAACGCGGAAACGTTTCACTCGGATTACATCGAGAAATCTACGGGCAACGGAAGCCGGTTTCCGCCCTTTCACTATATCTCATTTTGCTCCCCACTTCTCGTCTTTATATCATAAGGAATATAGCTTTTCGTGAAATCTACCTCGTTGAGTTCTGCAATATCTTTTCCCTCCAATTTTCAGAATTCTCTACTTCCGCAGAAGCTAAACTGCTTGGAAGGCCATAAAAGTCTTTCGATCCTCGCACGCGTGCAATGGCGGACAGTTCCATCCGAGGGCAACACAACCAAGTACCACAAGAGCATGGATGGACGCCATACGCCGTTTCACCATACGACGGACCGCGGCAAACACTACGAGCCATTCCACCCAATCCAGCACTGTGAACGTGTCACGTGACAAAGTAACGTGGCAATGACACGGCATTGGGTTGACTAGGGTGCTTCGCAGCGTCCGCTCAGGTCCATCGCAGGTCAAACGGAGTATATCGAAGGCTCGACGCGGGACAAGAGCGAGACGCACATCGAAACGACGCATGGACGAAGACAACGAAGTGGAACGCGACTCCGAAGATAAAGAGACAAATGAAATGCGACGAAAAAAAGAAAAAAAATCTAAAGAAAGATAAGCAGACAACGATTGAAAGGACCTATAAACAGGCCAATAAAGAACGTCCTAACAACAACTCTATCGTTCGCCCGTCGTTTGTCACTTCGTGGCTCCGCCGCCCTTCACTTTTGCTGTGGTCGCTTCTCTTCATCGTTCAAGCTAAAGCTGGAGGTCAATTTCCTAGACCACCGCAGTGACCTATAGAGACACGAAAACACAATATGTATATACTTATATGAGAGTTCGTAATCACCAGTTTCGGTAGCTCGGCATCTCTCTATAACGCACGAAGTGTGCCGTATACTGGCGACTCACTCAGTGCCACTGGAGGCTGACCCGGCATACGTAAGAGCCGATGATGATGATAACTGATGGAGCTTTTGGCTCACCTAGCCAATCCGAGCTAATTATGTAAGGTTAAGAGCAATTATAATCGATCATAAGGCAGGTCCAAGACCATACAGTTTTGAAACAAATTAAACTAGCTATAGATGCTTACGTTAGCACAACTTGGAGACAGCGAGAAAAGTCGAAGGACAGCGTTCAAAGGGCGTCCTACAGCTCCCTAATGCAGGAAGTCCTTCTCTCGCACCAAATGTCAGAAGCAAAGCGGCATTAAAATGCTTATCCTTCCTTCTTAACGGGACTGACTAGACAGATCGCGTTGGAAATTACCCGAGACTGTGGAAAAAGATACTAGCCATGGAACTAACAAGACTGCTGGGTGGTGCGAGACAGCCGCCCGATCCAAACGGTTTAGCAGGAGTATGTTCTACTTGTTTTTGTCTACAACTGGAAGACTTAACAGGATTCCAAGCTGGCTATTGCTGAATAAATTCACGGGTGCGCGCGCAGTTCCTTTACTGATGTGACAACACACGAAAAAGTAGTCAGGAATATTGTTAAGCTCTAAATTTTATTTAAAAAAAAAGAAAAGATGACTGTAGTCGAGCATTACTTTTTTCTATTATATTTGTTCCACTCTTCGCCCACATTCAGGATTCCGCTGTTTTACTTGTATCCGGGTAAGCGGCTTAACGCAAAGGGAGCAACGACCCGATGCCTCCAGAGGCGTCGAAATAATTCGGGAGTTGGGGGAAGGGGGTCTTTTTTTCCTCCCTTGTTTCGCTATACATGAAATTGCTAAATTGCTGAAATGCAATAGACACCTCCGCAGGCCGCAGCGTTCCATTCGGTCCATCTCGAGACAGAAAACGGAGATCAGCGACGTCCGGGTCGAGGGGCCCCGAGGGCCCCGACCACGGCGTCGCCCAACGCTCGGAGTCTGCGACAGCCGGCGATGATAATGCTCGGCTGGCTCTCTCTCGTCGCTTCCCCGCACGCTTCACGCCCACGCAAACAAACAGTCGGGAAGCGGGAACGTGGCCGGGCGCCGAAGGGGCTAACAAGCGCGAGACCCCCCGTGTCACCGTCATGCCGCCGAGACCGACGTGCCACGTCGAGGCGGCTAGACCCGTCTATTACCGGAGATCCTGCGGCAGCAGCGAGCTGGTGCGGCGGTGCCTCGGGGCAACAGCTCCTGCGGCTCACGCGCCAAAGAGCGCTGGAAGTTCGACGCGACAAAACCTGCTCGATTTTGCGCTTTCTCGTAGAAGAGGCGCATAAGGTTGGTACGTGTACTTGTATTGGATATACGATTAAAGTGGAAATAGCCCTACCCAGTGATTGTGTTAAAGCGATCCACGGGTACAGAGGGCGACATCGGGTAGCGACAGCCCGGAGGCTCGGGGCTCCGGCGAGAGGAGCCAGAGCGCTGTCGTCCCCGTTCCTACAGCTCATCCCACCTTCCGGATTCACCCGCAGGGGAGGCGCCGGAGGAGAGGCGCGAAGACAGCACTAGCACCAAGATAGGACGATGCCTTGAGCGAGTTATTGTCAGTAGTTCGTGACTCAGAAAGTAATGCAATCACTTTACAAATAATCGTTTTTCAAGAAGTAACGGATAGCAGATTGAGCTCACCAAGATGGGGGTGAAAACCGTCGAGAAAAAAGAACTCCAGAATGAATACGAAATACAAGGGTGTTCCCCTGCAGAGACGATGACGGAATAACCTGCGCCCCAAGCTTCTTTCGAGACACGTTTCCTTCGTATGTGACACGTCTACAGACAGGGTTGTTTCACCACATGAGATACAAGGAACGACAATGTCTGCGCAGACGACGTATTAGCAATGGGAGCGCGGGCTTTGGAGACAGGGCTGTGCGCCATGTGGGTTCTAACAGCTAGGTAGACGGTCACGTTTACATCGCAACATTGTCTCTTTGGGCGCCGTTTTTTCCACCGCGTTTTAACGCATACCAACTCCGGCCAACTCATCACCTCTGTTGCACCGAACAGCAGCGTCCCCGGTCTCCGCAGGATCTCACAACAAACATTCATGTGGGGTGGAAATGCAAAGATAACGCGTTTTTTTGCTTTTGTTGCCAAATTTTTACGATTGATAATGCAAAATCACTCGTGTATGTGAGTCTAAATAATTTCCCCCTCTCTCTTTCTCCCGCACACCCGTTCAGTCATGTCTACAAATCACAGTCCAGCGTGGGAATACCCCAGCCTAGCACGCGTATGGTAACAAGGTAACTTCCGGAAAGCGAGCGAAACACGCGCCATAAGCACGAGGCTACTGAATGATGACACCGACCAGAAGCCTGATTTTTTATTGGTCTGCGGGCTGGATCAAGTGACCTCGTCAAACTGTCGCTGTGAAATAAAAAAGCAATAGTCTCCCTTCACGCCTCGACGAAGAGTGTGCGCCGAGAGGTGTTGCGCGGCGAAGCGCCCCTCGAAACGGGACGCGCAAGCCAAGTCGCGGCGCTTGTCGCGCAGAAAAGCCGACCATAATAGCGGCGAGGAAACAGGGCGGCGACGGTCGCGAGCGCTGGTGCTGATTTTTCTGCAGCGGAGATTTTTACGCACGACCGCAGAAAACACCGCAAGAAATTGCGTCAGTCATGAGTACGAGCCGTCTGCGTCGACTGAGACGGAAAGTTGAAATCACCCCCTGGGTTATTTGTATTAAGCGGAAGGAGCATGCCGCACGATTTACCTTAGGCTTCACCGCAAAATGGCTCAGTGGCAGCTGAATACCGGATCATTTTTTCCAGAGAAGTATGATTTTCAACCCTGGACCGTCAAAGCGTGGGAATGCGTAAATCCTGCGTGCTAGCTTTAGTGCTTCGACAAAAGGCGCCATCGCGGTCACCAATTCCCAGTTGGGCAAAAGCTCACGCTGCTGTCTACGCAGCAGATATTTTTCTTCGCTTTCGAGAGTGGAGATCACTACCTGTTCACTATGTCCAGGTTCAAACAGACGCGTAGCGGAAATCTCAAAAATCCGCGCGGGAAGAGTTATGGGAGCATCCTGTAGCGTCTTTCCTTTCCCCCCTCGCGGCATCTACAACGTGACACTGAAGAGGGAAAGAAAACAGAGCAGATGGCGCGCCAGCCCTGGTCCACTCGACGGCGCTGCCTCCGCCGTATGCGACGGCCAGTTCCGGATATACAGCCAGTCTCCCAGAATTCTCTTGCTGGCGCCCGGAGGCCTGGCCGATGGAATGAGCCGCAGGTATTCTAAAAAATGTATACTGCATCACGACTCCCAGCATACAGCAACTTCGCAAACTTCCACCGCATTAGTTGGCA
>JAZHYW010065706.1:0-71788 GCA_037355805.1 Ixodes ricinus
TATTGTCTCGATCGGTGGTCATTATTTCGCGTGGACGACTATCGCCGCCCCGAGAGAGCCGGAGGAAACTAGACACGCGCGACGGGACAGCCACCCGGGTGAGCGGAAGAAAAGGAAACTAGGCACGCAAGCGCTTGGAACGACGACGAAAGGGTGGTGTGAGCGTAGACATGGCCGACGCGGGTCGCACAGCGGTCCAAATTCTTGAGAAACCTCTATTATCCACCTGAGAGTCTACTGATCTTGGAAAATGATGCCTATTGATAACTAATCTACTGAATGGACCTATTGCAAAATTACCCAAGCATTAAGGAGAATGCAGGGAATTGTGTTCCACGTTCCGCACGCGCCGGTGTGCTGCACCAGTGTAGCCTCCTCTATACTGAGGATGCTGACAGATCGCCAGGAGACGCGGCCGTTGAAATTGAAAAGGTGGAACGGCAGACAACGAATGAGAGAAGAGCCACGTGACGGGCGCCCCGCTGCGGCGAAACGCCGAAACACACTTCTCCCGAGTGATAGAACGCCCACTCGTGCTCCTCGCGTTCATCGCGCTACCGCTTCTTTTTTCGTAGGGTTTAAAACCAAGTTTCGGATCCTCGTCGCTGCAAAAGCAGTAGTTCTGACGTCCAGGTTTGCCGAGAATTGCTCTGTGCTACCAGATCCTCGCGCTCCAAATCTGCGACCGGGCACTCTATGGCTCGGTCGTCCAGACAGCCAGGGTTTGTGAGCATAGAGGGGCTATGGTGCAGTCCAACGCGTCGAAGACCCCTCGGCATTAGGCTAGGGGTCAATTTCCGAGTTGGTTCCGTCCGGCTGTGTTGACTTTCCATGGGAGTGAGGAAGATGCTCGCAGTCCTTGATTATCCTAGACGGTGTTGGCTTGATTCGCCTTGTTTAGGTACACATTGCTTGGGATGAGGACAGAAATGAACATTCATTCTCATCTCTCTTTACAAATTAAGTGCCTAGGACCAACCTGTGCCTAGTACCGCCACATAAGCGGCTTCGGCGAATGGGTATTTCACTGTGTGGGAGACGGTAGTGTGTACGTATACATAGCTCGTACCCATCATGAAGTTTGCATACGAGTAAGCCGCACTCACCTTGTTTTCTTTTTTGTTTTATTTTTGTCTCGCATGATGAAGTGCAACTTTCGCAATACACATGCGCTATATGACACTTTGCGTGACCTCGTTTTTTCTTCTTTTTTTCTGTTTACCGTGACTGTTTGACGATCTATGAAGCACACAGCAAGAGACAGTTACGTACACACGCCGAGAGCCTTCAGCGTAATTACGTAGTACATGCCGCGTCCATTGGCCCCACCGTTCTGGCTCGTAATCCTCAACCAACACGCCTCAGTTGCCTCCAGCGACGTCGCTTGCGCTCTGCCGCAGATTCCCGCGCAGTCGGCGGCGCCGCAGACGGAGCGCCGTCGGCAGGCGCGGATCCCCGGCCTGCGAACGCCTTCATGCTGTTCGCCCAGGAGCAGAGGCGCAAGGTGGCCGCCCAGCACCCGCAAGAGAACAACAAGCGCGTCAGCACCCTCCTGGGACAGCTGTGGAGGGACCTTCCCAAGGACCAGATGGAGCTCTACCACCAGAGGGCCAACGACGTTGCTTCGAGCACCGGCAGCGCTACCCCGGTCGGTATACCCTACCCTGGACCTGGCACCTTACACCCTTTTCCGTATACTGTATACTCTGGTCCGCATGCCTTATCCTTATACCTTATGCTCTGGTCTTTGTACCTTATGCTTAGGGTGTATCCTTTCCGGTGTTTATTTATGAAAGAAATCGGCGGATGTTTATCGGCGTTTATGTATTTCACCAATACCGGTGCTTTTCGCTGAATTCTCTCGTCCAGACGCTAAAAACGGTGGTTATCAGGGGGGGGGGGGGGGAGTTTGCGAATGTAAACTATTACTGAAGACGAAAAACAGCCCAAATTTTATTTACATCTTTTACGCAATCTCTTTCACACTTGATTATTGTAGTATATGCATGCATAGATTCCTAGGCTTCGTGTCTGTCAATGGCGCCCGCTCTTCCTGTTGACGACGCGCAATTTCGAGAATGCCCGCTCAACATTTGCGCTGGACACGGGAAGCCCCAAAACGTCCAACGCGGCTTGGCACAGTACTGGCCTGCCAGCTGTGACTGGCCTCTCGGGCCACTGATAGTGTTCAAGCTCGGTGACCCAAGAGGACCTCTGACCTTGGAGAACAGTGGAACAAAGCTACTGTCCTGCAAGAGTCCAATACCATGTAGGTCACAAAAGAAACAGGCAAAGTGCATGATTCCGGGTAAGATAATGTGTTTGACGGAAGTTTGCGTTGTAATTTTTCAGTGGAAAAAAGAAAAAAACATTGATCGGAAAACAATATTTAGAAACCGGTGTTTTTTGTTTTGAACAATTTTATTTCCTTCACCGGCGGATGTTTATAGGTGTTGTTCGGTTAAAACTGAAAAGTATACAAAACTTTTTCGGTGAAAAAAAAAAACAGCGCTTGCTCAAAATTTAAAAGAAAAACGGTGTTTTTCGGTTATAACCGAGTCCGACGCTGTATTTTCGACACCGGCGGATGTTCAATGTTTTTTTCGGTTAAAACTTATACTTTGACTATGTTTACTTATACTTATACTATGTCATATACTACTTATACTATGTTATATATCCTTTATTTCGGTCCTTATAGCCTTATAGCTCTAAGGAATCCTTCTACCCTACAACGTGGTTCGTATACCTACCTGGTTCTTTTACGTATGTAGCTCTTATACCTTAGGCTACATGGGTAAATTACTTACAAAATGTAATTTAATTACAATTACAATTACTTGGCTTTAAAAGTAGTTTAACTACAATCACAATTACTGCTATGTGAAAAGTAATTAATTACAAGTACAAATTACTTTTAAAAAGTAATGCAATTACTTTACAATTACTTATTTCTGAGAGCGACCCGACTTGGGCCATGTAACTTTAAACGAGTTGTGTAGAATGCAACGTATTTGTTCATCCCTTGCCCCAATGTTTGAGGAGGCTTAAGCATCGCTGCATAAATGTCACGTATTGTACCTTCCTTTTATGAATTTTGTTAAATTCATGTAGAAATTGACAGTTTGGGGCAAGGAAGTACTATGTTCTTATATTTTTAATAAATCATAATAAATTAGTTCACAGGCTGGAAGACTCCAGATCGCTAAAAAAATTAGGTTGACAGGCAAAAAAAAGTGCGACAATTAGTCATATATGAATATTTTACTAGTGTTAATATAAAACTAAAATACACACGCACTAATACGACCACATTCATCATACAAACATCATGGTATTGTAAATTATTTACATTGACTTGAAATTATAATGGATCAGAAATATATAAGATCCGAATCAGGGCTCCCGAATCATTGGTGTCAATATTTACGGGTGCCGTCAGTCTCCAAAATGCTTATGCTAATAATATCCGAAGTAAACCAAAAGGAAATAAACTTGAAAATAATACAAAGATACAAATATGCGACAGTACTGGAAGAAGGACGTAAAAAACTTTCAAACAAGAAAGACAAGTAACTTCATACACAATTAATATTCCCAACCTCGCTGAAAGCTGCAGCTCAATTTATTTTTCTTTCAATATTTTGGCATGTTTACGCTATTGTTTTCTGCTCGCACCGCAGACGGCGCTGCACGGCGCCGTTGAGGTAGGCTCCATAAAGGATTGTATCTCAGCCTGCAGTGTCAGCAAGAAAAAAACAAAGCGACGCTACACTACTTTTGTTGTGCGTGCGTGTGAGTGTGTGTCTGTGTGCGAGTGTTTCCCCGAGAGCTAGGCCGCTTGTGCGAGCACTGAGGCTTTCAAAGAGGTTCTGTCGGCGCCGCAAAGTTTTGCAAAAGTAATTGTAATTGTGCCTGAAATTTTGCAATTACTGATGCTAGAAAGTAATTTAATTACAGTTACAATTCCTTTTCGCCAAAAGTAATTAATTACAATTACAAATTACCAAGAAAAGTAGTTAAATTACAGTAATTCAACTACTGTAATTAAATTACTACTAAGATATGTATCTTAGTACTTATACCTTGAAATATAGCCTACCTGTAATGTTTCCCTTTTACCTCTTCACCGTGGGTGGGCGTTTATTCGGAAGTTTGCAGCACGCATGATACTTTAGAAAAAAAGATTGCATTTTATAAAAATTAGGGTTGGGCGATTGATCGATTAACCTATCGATTAATTGATTAATGCTTTAATCGCGATTAATTTTTTAGAGCGTAGTTCTTAGGCGCCCTTTTCCGGCTTGAGCGGCGTCGGCGTCGCCGCGCGTGCATCATGGGAAACGTCCCATAATGCACCGCGGTGACGCGCGCGTTGCATTATGGGACGTTTCCCATAATGCACCGTGCGGAAGGGAGAGGAGAGGACGGAGGAGGGGGAGAAAGGAGGAGGAGGAGGAAGAGGAGGAGGAGGTGAGGAGCACGGGAGGAGTAGATGAGGAGGGAGGAGGAGAGGGTACGAATGAGGAGGAGGGCATACCATCCCCTCCGGATTGCGATTAATTTTTTTAACCGGTTAATCGGTAAAATTTTGACGAACCAAATGAAAGTAAAAATTAAATGCTTTCACTCTGCAGACATGGACGAGTACACCTGTATGAAGGGCAAACTTTAGGGGAAATTTTAACCTATAAGTGAACCACGATGGAGATATTTGTAACTCTAGAGGAGTGCAGAAGGTTGACGTCCCAGTCACTTTAAAGGGCAACTCCGCATCGATCTGAAGAACGTAGGGCTTACATGTGATTCCATTTGCAAAGCACTACTAAGCACTCTACGTCTTCGGATTCGCAAAATGCGGGATATTATTTGTAATCTTAATTTAAACATCAGCTGGTACCGAAACCGAGACTTCGGTTGCGTCAGGAAACATTGGTCTCGTGTCGTCAGAGTCATGGCCACGTCACGTCGAACCACGTGGTCTTGTGACGCCCGTGGGGGCCAGGTATGGGACACGACGCGGCAGGTCGCTTTGCATGGCGTGGACGGTGATGGCCCGGGGAGAGGGGAAGGGGGAACACGAAAGAGGAGAGGGGAGCGGAGAAACAGACCGATAAGCGCAAGGCAGCGCAAACTAGCGCATCCGCGTTACGGTGATCACGTGGACGAGTCGAGCCAACACCGGGAGGAGAAACTCGTGACGTTATCGTTCAATGCCGCCTGAGAAGTAAAACAAACAAAACGTGAGAATGACGTAGCCATGCCTCTGACGTATTGGTTCAACGTTGGCCGCTCCAACTTCGTCGCATTGACTTGCGCTGACGATTGCGCTTCACGTCGCACGCTAGAGTTGGCAGATTTCGGCGACTTGGCTCATTTTGAAAGTTTGCTGGCCAGTTTATTAAATATATAGACGGAATTAGATCGTAATATTTGACATGGGGTCTTCCTATATGATGCTGAAGAGGGCTGCATAGTTTTCTAAATATCAAAATCGAAGTGGACCTTTGGTCCTTGCGTGTGCCCGTTCAGGGCTGCAGAGGCAATTGTGAACAATCTAAGAAGGCCGCTCTAGCGGAGAATATAAACGAACCTCTTGGCTCCATGCAGCTAAAGCAATACTCTGTAAGTGTGAAAGTCCTTGAACTGCTTCAACTACGCATCGGAGTTGATTCATAATTGAAATTGTATTTTTCGCCGTCTATAACATGTTCAGCAATGAAAAAAAAAATGTCATTTTGACTTTCGATTAATTAATCGATTAATTGATATTAATCTATTAATCGAATAATTAATCGATTAAAATGTGGCGATTAATCGGGTTAAAATTTTTAATCGGCGCCCAGCCCTAATAAAAATAAACAGAAAATATTTTTATTTGAACGTAAGGAGCAGAAAACCTTTCTTAATTGCAAGTTCTTTTTTAAAGCAGATTCGCGCCGTATCGTTTAACATAGCGCTCTGAGCGTCAGCTTAAAGGACACATGTAAAGGAAAAAAACATTTTTTTTAACCAGCTTAGATGGGAAAAAAATGTCATAAAACGATTTTACAACGAAGAAAAAAATTTTAGAGCTATATTTACGGCGCTATACGAATTTGTAGTTGGCGCCCGCGGGCGCCGCGGAAAAGTGGCCCTTATTTATCACGTGACTGGCCCTTATTTATCACGGGGTGCTTGCGCTCTTTCGGAAGCTTTCTATGGCCTCTAAAAGTAACTTAATCATCTTTGTTTGAAGTATAACAAAAAACTAAGATTAATAGGTAACTTTTAGAGCCCAAAGGAAGCTCCTGAAAAAGCGCAAGCAGACGTGATAGACCTGCGCGCCGGTCAGATGACGGCGGCGTCGCCCCGAAGCAGACGAACTTGTGCGGCGGCGGCGACGGCGGCGTGGAGAAACGCGTTGAACCGGAGTCGCACAACGCTCAGCGTGCGGCGGTGGTGTGACTTTGCGGCGGCGGCGACGCAGCGCGGCAGCGCGCGGGCCTACCACGTGACCAGCGGCGGCCCAACTACAAATTCGTTTTGCGCCGTAAATATAGCTCTAACTTTTTTTTGTTGTAAATTCGTTTCATAATATTTTTTTTCCATTTAGCCCGTTTAAAAAAAAAGCTTTTTCTTTTTGCATGTGTCTTTTAAGCGAGACACTGGGATATCCGTGCTTTGTATGAAGCGTGGCAACCATTTCTAGGAGTAGCTCGGCACGCGGAGCAGGAAATAGCGGCTATTCACATGACGATAATTCACCATTTCGCTGTTCGAGGTCAGCGTGGTGAGACTTATAAGCGTATGTGCACTGCGCACTTCATGCGAATACTGGCAGTGCTTGTCTTCGGCTCGCGCCTGACAGCTCATAACAGCAAGATGGTGAACGAAATCGCGTCGGTGAATACCCGCTTTTAAGGATGTCGGCACGCGGTCCCATCGGAATGCCGCTGCTGTGTAAAGGGGCCTTTAGTCGGATATGATGTGCAATCATCGACAGTATGAGCGTGAATCACCCGCTCGGCTCCTGTCACGTGCCCGCCAGCCTCTGAAAAAGCTCGGTTGATAAGGGCGTTTTCATTGACGTCATTGTGTCGGCCATTCTGTTATGAGCTGCTGGAGCGCGTCGGAAACAAGAGTTTGAAGGATTCGTCTGACACCATCCGATATCATCATCATCATCATCTGTCTATTTTTGTGCCCATGAACTGCTTCATGTAGTGAAACGAGGTCAGGTTTCACAGCGCTGTCATCTAACAACAAAATGATGAATTGAAGTCAAGTAAAAGCACCTTATATAGCTGAACCGCAAAGTTCAGGTCCCTGTCTTTGAACTATTTGACATCTCTGGCAAATACCTGAGCTTGCGAAAACCGAAAGCATAAAAAAAGGTATGCTGAAATGCTCCGTCACAATATTGTCCGGGGAGGTGGTACTCATCATGACGGTAGGACTTCATCATTTGTCGCGCTTAGATGTAGACTCGAAATTACGGCTTGAGTGTCGTTCCCTTAAAACGGGACCACGCTTATTTATGAGGTTCTTGACTCAAATTAGATTCTAGAGCTCAGATTCGGTGTTTATGAGTTAATCGAAATTGTCGGGCTGAAGACACAAGACGTGTCATGAATGTAGTTTCGTCCACACCTTTGGTTCGGTTTTGGGTTCTACGCTATTCTTTTAGTGCCTGGTTCACGAGAGAAACAGCTTGTCGCGCTATTTTTACACGTTTATTTGCCATCGCAATGTCGTAGTTCCGCAACATTTCCGGGATCCGCATCACATGCGATACCACAAACTAAAACGTACGAGGAGGAGCCTGCACAGTTCAACGCGGAATTCCTCTTTGCCAAAACTACGCTGCACAAGCAACAGAGTTTCATAAATCCTAGCA
This sequence comes from Ixodes ricinus, assembly GCA_037355805.1. Taxonomy (NCBI): domain Eukaryota; kingdom Metazoa; phylum Arthropoda; class Arachnida; order Ixodida; family Ixodidae; genus Ixodes; species Ixodes ricinus. The sequence continues at coordinate 7,880 of JAZHYW010065706.1, forward strand.
CGTAAATACTGCGCGCCCACCAAGAACACGAGATCGACGCTCGGTTCTTAATTATTCAAACGGATCGGCCTCGGAATACTAAACTTCAGCACCGAGGTCGGTGCCCCACATGAGCACATTCGACCACACCGTTATAGGTTCGGTTGCAGCCTTTTAGTAGCGTGAGAAAAATATTTAATTGAAACAATGAACGATCGCGTGCTCGTGCTAGCTCCGTCGCGCTCTGTATAAACGGTCACACTAATTCCTCCCCCCCCCCTCCCCCATACTATTTAGAGAGCCGGGAGAGTTTGACCGATGGGCGGAGGCCTATACTTCGTTTCAGCTTCCGTCCGAGCGCAGCCAAAGCTACGTGTGGCCGGAGCCAATCACACGCCGGCAACAGGTCACGCGATCTCGCCTGCACTTTTGTATCACTCGCTGCGCCGCTGGTCGTCCGTGCCACCCGCGCTCGCAGAGTTTTTTCGTCTGCTACGGGTGTATCAACGATATTGTCTGCTACAGGTTTAAAAAGTGCCCTTTCACGTTCTGAAATCTAGTCCCAGGGGATGTCAGTACGTAGGCTGGCCGCTGGCGTCTGTGTCCGAGCTTTCCACCTGTTCGGCATTTCGAGATTTTGACATTGCAAGGTGCCCGATGACTCGGCCGTTGATGTTTCCTTGTATTGTCTGGATGTGGATATACCAGGGCTCAGTGGCGGTCCCAGACATTGGTTTTAGGGGGGCGAAATTGTTGCTTAAATAACAAAAAAAGAGACATCACACTTTTTTGTGAATAAAGATTTTTTTTTATTAGTCCCACTGTTTGCAAGTCGGAAATGCGCAACATGCATAAACCTTTGCTCTCAATATAGGCTGTAAAATAAAAAAATATTGGCTGTAAAATAAAAAAATTATAAAAAGCGATCGATTTGGGGGGGCGGTCGCCCCCTTCGCCCCCCCCCCCTTTAGGGACCGCCACTGCCAGGGCTCAAGGCGCAGTTCTTTCCACCAGCTTCTCGGCGTTCAATGTGATCGGCAGGTAAAAGGGTGCCCTGATTTCGCCGCGTATCAGTGAATTGTAGTGGCCCGGACGCTTTTCTTGTTTCAACGCACTCGCGGTACGACGCGGTCGGAGTCTCCTGCCAAATTTGAAAGCAGACATTCTTCACGACCTTTCGCACCTGACGCGGCGCCCAAACGTGCCTTTTCGAAATGACGTTTTGAAGCGACTCTGTGAAGGAAGCAGCGAAGCACATGATTCGGCCATTACGGGAACGAAATCACACAGAAAAACCGAGCGCTGCAGCCGTGTTGCCAGCGGATATACGTGTTTTCACCAAACCACATGCATTTACATATATTAATAAAAACATAAACTTCAGATATTTAATTCCTTTAGTTGCAAATCATTTTCAGCAGTACACATCTGGAATATTGTGCAATGTTTACGCACAAAACAGTTATTAAAAAAAGAAATTTCTTTTGCGGACTACTTTGTGGTGCGTAGGAATGCTCTTCTCGAAGTTGCGAACCGTCCCTCAGCCTTTGGCTGCGCTCGGACGGAAGCTGAAACGAAGTATAGTCACGCTAGATCTGGCCACTCATGCAATAACACGAAAGGACGCCGCCATTTCGGAAGTATGATACTTTGAACCCATGGTATGAATAAAAAAAAGGGCGCGGGATGGCCGAAAAAACACGTTTTTCATTTAAGGCTCGTCAAATTATAAGGCGCTGGGGAAAACCAGCCTTCTGCGTTAAGTCCTTACTTCGAACTCTTTTTGTTCGCGTTCCGCCCATTGAAAAGCATGCGGAAGCGCCTCAGCACTCACCTCGTATCGCTGCGCCGCACTGTTCTTCCTCAGCATAAAGGCCGTCTTCCTTCATCGCCGTCACCATGGCAACGAATGCCGAGTGACCTTTCGGACGGCGCGTGTGTCACCGGAGAGCGTGTTAATCCCCCCCCCCTCTCCCCGCGCCGCCTGCGTTCTCGCCGCTTGGCGGCGACAGTCTGCGGCTGCTCATTACAAAACTTTTAAACTTTGGCTAGCAGACGGAGTTCGGAAAATCGGCGTTCGTTGTCATGGTGACAGCGATGAAAGCAGACGGCCTTTATGCTGCGGAAGAACAGTGCGGCGCAGCGATACAAGGTGCGTGCTGAGGCCCTTCCCGCACGCGTTTCAATGGGCAGAACGCGAACAAAAAGAGTTTGAAATAAGAACTTAACGCAGAAGGCTGGTTATCACCAGCGCCTCACAATTAAGCCTTCACGCAAAAAACATGTTTTAAACCGGAATTTGAAGACCGATTTTTTTTTTTACAACAACATGGGTTTAAAGTGTAAATGTGCCGCCATTTTTTGTCACACCAATTCAAACATGCCTTTTTGCTACACTGACACAAAAGGGCGGTCGATAAAATGATAGATTAATAAGATGCTAGTGGTTATACAATTTCTATTGGACGCTTGCTTGCGTCACCTTGCCTAGTGCGGGTTTGAGCTCCTGGTCGACCGCAACCAAAGATATCATCCGGTGGAGCCGTGCAATCAAGCAGCGGCGCCAAAAGAGCATCGTCACGCTGTCGCCTGTCGTTGTCTTTGTGGGTTTACTATCACCTGCTGTACCAATCACGCAGAGAAAGAAGCGCAGGATCGTGGCGCATTCACTGTGCGGGATTGGCTTAGTACGCACAAAGCTGATGGGCGCCGTGACGATGCGCCTTTAGGGCTGCTTGAGTGGATCCATATTGTCGTAGCGTCGGCTGCAGTCATCCTTAACCCTTTGTTGCATACTTCAAAAGCGTCCATGCAAATCATAAAATTTTGCGTTTTTGCAACTATTGGTATTGAGTTGAGACCCAGGATTTGTTTTCTTAGCTTTCAGGAATGTAGTTCATTATTACAGAACGTCCACTACAGTGGACAGCATGCACTGGGGGCACAAGATCCCTTTCGTCCCATGACCTTAACTTTGGTTTCTTTTTTTTTAAACTCGACGTTTTTTTTTTTTTGTGTGGTGGAGCCTGGGGTTTCGTGTCGCGATCCTCTTCATCAATATCATCACTCTGGCTTGCATCTTCCCAGCTATCATCACACCTGCCTTGATCATCCTCTATGGCATAATCGATGTCATCATCCTCGCTCTCTAAAAGATCATCATCACTTCCTGACGGCAGTCCGTCTTTAAGTAGTACACTTCTTTCTGAGTCAGATAGTGGAATATCCAATAAAGCATCGATGTCTGCGTCTCTCAAAGGTGTTTTGGTAGCAGATTATTTGTCGCTAAAACAAAAAATAACAAAATATAGCATTTTTTCTTGGAATATGTAGAATTATGGCGTATTATTCATTACAACAAAAATTGGACCATTCCAGTATATTTACAGCGCTGCTGACCAAATACAATTTGTGCATAGCACATGGCCCCGTAATGCTGCTGTTCATGGTGTCCACCAGAGTGGACAAGCCACAAATAGATCACTTACTGAACAATGAAGACTATTGGACACTCATATTTATAAAGATTACACCTCAAGACTTATTCGAAGGCATGAAAACGTTTAACAGAGGAGTAATAAGTTTTTGCAACAGTTTACGACGCTTTTGCGAGGATGCTCGTGCTTTACCTGGAAATTGTGGAAGCTGCCATCTTGGAGGCTGAATATGGCAACACCAGTGGAATTGTGGCGCCATCTATGAGTGGCAATCGAAAACACATATGTCCACTGAAGTGGACACCATGCGTACGGGTATTATGTCGCCTGGCAATTTATGTTAAAAATAATTAACTTTGTCCACTGTAGTGGCCACTATGCAACAAAGGGTTAAAGTGAAACGGAAACCTTAAGACGCTTTTTAAGCCCTACTGCGATGATGGGTGCCTCGTAATCCCTCTTTCGTATGTGTCCAGACTACGTGTACAACCCTCGAGAGGCGAGGCAACGCAAGACGGAGGAGCGCAGGGCGAAGCAGCTGGCCCTCGAGCTGAAGAGGAGCATGTCCGCCAGCGTGGCTGAGCGGCGACAGCAGGCACGCGTCAAACCACCGCGCGCTCAGCAAACTGTTAAGAGGACCAAGCGCGCCCAGGCACATCCGAGGCCTGTGGGGCAAGCGGACGTCGCCACGGCGCTAGCAGAAACCACAACGATGCAGGCACGAACAATTATACATTTTTTCCGGTTGTTGCGTGTTTTTTTGTTTTTTAATTTTTCGTAGTAGAAAAGTGCAGTTGGAGGGATGATGCTTTTTTCAAATGCCGCACGAGGGTGAGGCAAATGAGAACCTTAGATACAGGCTTGCTCAGAATTGATCGAACAGAAGTGGTACACATTCGTGTCGTTTCTCAACATAGTTTTCATACCGATCAATGCAGCTCTTCCACGCGCTTAACAAGTGCTTTAATTTCTGTATAAGAAGAAAATCTTGCTTTCGCTTGCGAAGCCCTTTACGCATTGCATGTTGCACCTCTTCATCGAACCGGAAGTTCCTTTCCGTTGCCTCTTTGAGGGGTCCAAAAATGGCGTAATCACTCGGGGCGAGAACTATGGCTGACGTTAATAGGCGTGACTATTTCCTTCACCGTTACTCGGCTATTCTGTATTACGACTACTTCAACTGCTGCAATGGACTCTGATGTCGGAACTCGGTGTGCCTGACCCGGTCCAGGAGAGTGTGTCACAGAACTTATGCTCATTTGGAACTTCCTACACTATCAAGAAATAGGGGTGTATAGGGGTACACCCCTTGTCCCATATGTAACACCCCAAAACAACAATTCGACGTTCAGTCCACAGACGTCGAACCGACGATACCAACTTTCAAGAGCGGCTTGATAGTCGACCGATACAACTTATTAAAATAGCTAATGTACGCATTAAAGGCTACAGTAAGACAATCAAGGTTTTTATGGCCCTGCTGCAAAACCTCTGTGTTTTTTTTTTCTGTCTAGTCTTTGATACGCACATTAGCTATTTAGTACGTTATATCCAACAGCTATCAAGCCGCTCGTAAAAGTTGGTATCGCCAGCTCGACGTCAGTGGACTGAACGTCCAAATGTAGTTTTGGGGTGTTACATATGGGACAAGGGGTGTACCCTATACACCCCTATTTCTAAGAGTGTAGTGCTGCACTGACCCAAAATGGCACTTGCTGGAGTGGCAGACTATTCACTATTCACTATTCGCGACTTCAGCGACCTATAGGGGGTGCTAGTTTTAACAAATATGGCGGCCAAAAACAGGTAATTCCGTGCAATGGCCAAGCTCAACGCACAACGCTCAGGTTTAAGCGAGCAATTGGCTTCAAAAAGTTTGTGCCCGATTTTTATATGCTACGTTCAAAACCTGCGACGGTGGTTGGCGTAAGCGAGCTCACCGAGGCTTCGCCTTCTTCGCGGAAGCGATGAAGGACTCCTTGTTTTTCTACCGCGCTGATGAACCCTAGTAAACGCGCAATGTCTAGTCTACGCGGCTGCGTAGGTGGCGTTCAGGCTCCGGAGTAACATATGGCAGTACGCTGAGACGACAGTGACGACATAGTCACCGGGACGGCTGTTCGCCCTACACAGCGTGAGAAGCAATGCAAGGAGCACCTAATTCGTTAGGTCATTATCAGTCACGCGGTGTTTCCTGCTGCCCTCTCGTTGCTGCCGTCTTCGTTGCTGATGACATAACCAACGCAACTTCCTTCGCTTTACTTCGGTAGCCATCGTGCCAAACGCCGACACCACGTAATCACGGGAGCCACAAGTGACGAGCAGAAATCGCGAAATGACCTCCTTTGGCCAGTTCACTGTTTTCCGCTAGGGCCACGACCCTCCACCGTGCACCAAACCCGGGGTGGGTTCGGTCTACGGTGGAGAGTCGTGGCCCGCTAAATGTAACGAGGAATCACAGCGGTGAGCGATGCTGTGACGTCTCGTGAAGCATTCCTACACTAACTTTAGAAGGAAAAAGGTATGCGCCATATTCAGCAGGGATATTGTTAGTCACGTGACGTCACATGACGTCATATATCCTTGTGACGTCGTCACAGTGTAACGTTTTGTCACGTGACGTCACAATTTCCCAGCGAAGTTTAGGGCGTGAAATCGTGAAGTCGCGCGAAAATGCAACCTCTACACATTCGCCGAATTTTGAATGGCGGTGGAGAACGATTGTTTGTGTCCAGCAGAGTGCAACGCCTCAACACGATACGGCACGATCGGTCAAGAAGCCGAATTGCTTGGGCAGTCGCGTCTGCGACGACCCACAATTAATGGCTTCCTCTATTCGTTTCTCGCCCACTTCTTTGTCGAAATCCAAAGTTTAGGAGAGGTGGAAACTAATATTAGCCTCGTAAAATATCAAATAGCTTTATTATTTGGATATTATCATCGTCATTTTGCCATAGGCATTAATCGTCAAAACCAAGAGACAACAGTAATGTTGGGGCGATGGGAACGCAGCAGAAACAACCAAGACCAGAGCACCCGGAAATGACCAAAGTACTAGTGCTGCCACAAGGATCTTCGGGAGAATTATGCAGGAGCAACGGACAGTCCAGCAGGAAAGTGGTCGTCTGTCAACTCCCACCGCAAAGGAAAGCACTGGCGGACCCCACCAAACTCCAAAACGATGGTATGAACGTGATAACGGGAGTTTGACTCAGTAATTTCAAGTTTCGGGTCCACATTTTAGTTTTCTATCTAATTGCAGCAACTACAGTGGTGCCCATCACACTGTCCGCGCCGCAGAGGTTGCAGTCACTGCAGCATAGAGACCATCAAGCCCACGTTATGGCGAAGGAGACATGCTGTTCCGTCACCTCCAGGCTCGCTCTGCAGCAAGACACCAGCGGAGATCAGTATTGTACGTAACCAAAAATCGCATTAAGATATTAAGAAAAAAAAAAACAAGTTTATCCCTGGAGAAGGGGAACAAGGGGTACAAACGACAAACACAAACTCCAAACACAGCTAGGTGATTATGTTCGTCATTCTTGTCCAGCTCGCTTGCACCTTTGCATTTAATTGCATTATCATCAAAGTTATCCCGTTCTCATTGAACAATTACCCGATACAATTACTTAGACAACCATCTTCGGTAGGGTGACCATATTCCTCAAGGTAAAAAAACGGGACATCCCAGCGGAAAAGGGGGGGGGGGGTTACTAAAGTTTGAGATTGGGAGAAAATATTTAATGAAATTCTACATGATTGCTATATCTACATGATTCTACATCCGTGCTATATACTGTAACTAAAAAAAAAAATATTTCTATTCACGCGTCTTCGCGAGAGAAGAAGTGTTTGTGGGCAAGAACAGCTTCTAAATTATACCTCTGGGTTAATATTTTAAAGTACCTACGGTTATTTTTGTAAAATATACTTGTAACGAATAGGCATAGTTTCGGTTTGCTTCTACTCGCTTGGTGCCAATCTCGAAATTAAGTACTCCTGCAAAAACGGGACATGATTCTATATTGGGATAAAAAGACGGGACGGCAGACGTGGACCCCAAAAACGGAACTATCCCGGCCAAAACGGGACGTCTGGTCACCCCTAATCTTCGGCCTATAACACAGACATTCAACTGTGTATGCGTGGGTTGCAGTATACCCAAAATGTTGCGTTTTAGCCATCTTTCTTGATGTTAACTGCCATTACCAGCGCGTCGAACCGATCCCGAACCGAAAACTGGAGCAAAACTGTTATTTTTGAACTAGCCGAAACAAAAACGTAACCAAAATTTCAACATTTGATATTGAACCCTTACCGCAACGAAACCATAATCTCATGTAGCGGTTACCGATTCATTGGAAAACGGTTCAGCGTAAACAAAATGTGAGCCGCGCCTGTTTTTTGTGGGAGGGGCGCGAAGTTAATTTGAATATTTGCGATGGTGCCGTCGGCTGCATAGAGTTGAACAAACAAACGGCAGGGACGTGAAGACAGTTGAATAATAATGTGAAAAAATGTTGTTTATGGGCAGCATGACTGTGCATCGGTGAGTCAGCGCGGAGGCGTACACTTTTGTTGATTACTATGCCAAGATGCAAAAGAGCCATTTTTGGTTGATTTTAAGCCATTCTCCTCAGCCATACTCCTCAGGATTAAAAAACAAAAAGATTAAAAAGAAAAAGAAAACCGACGACTATTAGTGTCGTTTATCTGCGGTGCCGAAAACTGGAGTCGCCACTGTAGAGGCGACGACACGAAGAACTCTGCGCGACCCAGGGGTGCCGGTCACTGGCGCCCGTGTTATCTTCGAACGCTGCTTGGGGAAGAGACTTTTTTGTGTTGTGTTTCTGAAAGGCAGCATGCCGCCCTTTCGTTTTTGTTTCTTTCTCTCCCTTCTGTTAGTATTATCCTTCGACTGTCCTACGCTGTTTTTCTTGTCTTCAACTCAGTCATCCGAAACGGGTAGTTTGCGAGCATGGTGAATGCTAATGCTATTGCACGTACTAGCTGATTGACCCTTATATAGTAGTTCTGTTCTTTGGTACTGTTTAATTTGTATAGTATGGTGCTTGCGATAAAAGCAGTCATAACCCCAAAAATAAATTAAGCAAATTTGTATTTGTTCCGCTGTCCTCGTTTCCAGTGTGGCTTCTGATGGCTAGCTTTTCTTTTTTTTTACTTTAAATGATTCCGACTTGAACGCACTTTTCTCTTTACAACTGGAAGCTATGCTACTTTTTTTTTTCAGAAATTGTATGTGCGGTCGAGGTCTAAGGCATAGCTAAAATAACGGTTGGAATTGGTTCACGCCTAGTGGAACCGGTAACCCGACTGATATTTCGCGTGAATTACTGAACAGGAACCAAAGCGGGACGAAATGCAAAGGAAGCGGACCTCGAACCAAAATAGTGACCGGTTCGACACCCTGCTGATTACCTTCGTCGCTCTTTTCAAGTACCATTGTTTGGGTATTAAGGATCTAGGTTGAGTCGAAGTGCATGTTAGAGCGAGTTAAAATGAGACTGTCAAGCTAACACCGCAGCAGCTTCCCTATAGAACGAGTATTCTACGGTGGCATCAAGCGGATTTTCCACTGTAAAACGGAGCCGGAAAAAATCAGACGCCTAAACATAGAAAAGTCCATACTTTTACCAAATGCGTACGCACACTGAGCAGGCGCGAGTTTTACGCGTTCAGAATTTCAATGCGTAGTGACTTACCCCAAGACCTAATAGTAGAACCTTTCGCTATCTGGATTATAGAACAAAATATCTTATTGGATTCTATCTGGATTTCAGGTGATTCAAACTGGATTTCAAGTTTCCAATATCCTTTCCAGCTAGATTTCTTGTTCCATAATTCAAATAGCGAATAGTTATATTGGGTTTGGGAGTTTCTCTTCCTGTAAAAAATAGGAGCACAACTTGCAAAGTTGGGCGCGTCCACAGACGACCGAGTTAGTAGTAGTAAATACGTTTATCAAAAAGGAAAGTCATATCGTTGTCTCTTGATTGATACCACCTGGAAAAACAGCGAAAGGATGAGGAGGGAATGTAAGAGGAATCATATGTAGGAGATGAGACCTGAAAATCGAATAAAACTGATGCAGTGATGGCAATATTTGGTGTCTGTGAATGTACTTGACGCTCGGGCGGGTCCACTCTGTGTAGCTTGGAGCTTTCGGAGGTAGCTCTGCGATGGCTTCTAATCTTCGCTTCTCTGCGTCCTTGCAGTTTCAAACCAAATGCGTACATGTGGCCGTGTGGCCATACGCTTTGCAACATGGGTCCGGACCGACGTCTTCAGGCGACGTTGGTTTGTGAAATCTTGGCTTGCCACACATGGTTGATGGCCGTTTTAGTTTGAAGCCTTCGTACACACACCCTTTTCCTACCTCAAGAGATTATAAGAATAGGTAAATCGTCAGGTACTGAATCGTCCGGAGGCAAGGGCAAGGCCAGTTTTAGTTTCCTGAACCTTCGCTCCTACTCTTTGACTTCTTCCGGGTCTGGTGCCAAGTGTTGCCTTCTTTTGAAGGAACTGAGGTCGCCTTGTGAGGGTGGAAAAGGTACGTAGTTTATTCTTCACGGCATCATCAGCTCTCATTCCGTGTATCCGGCATCCCGCAGTGGCCCGGGATCCATGTATATTTCTTAAATCCCCGCATTGAAGTTTTAACTCTTCCCTCGAGGCTTGACTTTCTGCTCCTATCGATTCTTGCTGCTTGCCTTGAGGCAATCCTTCACTGCTGGTTTTGAGTCGGTGAAAATGTGCAGGGTCTTTGGTGCTCCTTTGGCGTTTTCTTCTGCAGCCCAAAGGATTGCTATAAGTTCTGCCGTCTTTGCACTGGGGGTTTTTGTACATTTTTGCTTCTGGGCTCTCGGGAGTTTTTGGTGCACCAGGCGATGGCGGTTTTTCCTTCCTCGTCCTTAGCGGTATCGGTGTAGATTGTTATTGTATTTTCTTGCTTCTTGAGGTGCTCGATGAGCTCAAAGTGTTTCTTACTCGCAGCTTTCCTACGGCCTCCTAGTTCAGTCCCTCAATTCTTCGGGACTGGCTTGAGATCCACCACTGCTTCATTTGCCCAAGAGGGTGGGGGTCGCTCGTTGCAGGTCACTTGCAATGTTCATTCTCGTAGCTTTCGATCGTAGGATATCGCTGCCATGCCAGGTCCTTTTTGGCCAGTTTTTTTGTTGTTGCTTATTTGCACGTTTGCTGTTATTTCTGATATCAAGTTGACCTGTGCTGCCTTGGGAATGTCCTCTATCGGCGTTATTTTCGGTAGACCAGTGATTATTCTCATGAGCACTTCGTTTTTCTGTTGGTTTTTGTTTTTTTCTTGCGGCGCCTTTGTCATTTTTAGATAATTATACCCGTAGACGGCTTTGGCCACTAGTAGAGCTCTGACTAGGCTCCGTAGAAGTTCTTCTTTGCTCTCACCATGATTTGTTCGAAATGCTCATTAGGAGTTTCATACCGTCTTTCTATTGCTTCGTTAGCTCTTTGAGCCCACTTGTGGCTCCTCCGTCCTGGTCAAATATGAGTCCCACTTCTCTGATGCTTGGCAGGTGCTGAATTTGAATTCCTCCATGGTGAGTTTCATATTCAGCTTCGTTCTCGCGCGCTTGTGAACGATGTTGATGAATGCCGTCTCATCTGTAGAAACATAGTCCAGCTATCCTGGCAAAGGCCGAGGTCATGTATGACTCGCTGGAGGTTGGCATGCTGCTCGGATATAGAGCCAACGGATAACCAGATGGTAATATGATCCGCGTATATAGTAAACGCGACGTTTTCAGCATCTTGCAGCTCAAATACGAAGTCGGCCATAACCATGTTAAAAATTAATTTGTGAGATGACCGGGCCCTGTGGTACCCCTACACCATTGGGCTTGGTTGTTCCGTCCACGTACGTTTGACTCTAAAACATCAATGTTCACGAAAAGCCTTGATAAAATGTAGGGTTCTTCCTTTCAGTCCTCTGCTTCTTGCGGCTTATATAACCCTTCCATAGGGAAGAATGTCAGATGCATTTTTTACGGTTTATGGCGATAATCGTCTTGGGAACGTTGCTCGGGGTGGTACATGAACAGATCCTCGTGGATGGGTCATAGACAATCTTGCGTTGATAGATTTGGTCTGAAACAAATTTGTCTGAAGTGAAGCTTCCTTTTAGTTTCCAGGATCTATGTTATTATCAGCCAACAACATTAGCTTCATGACTTTGCATAGATTGGAGATTTAGCGATATGCGAATTTTTAAGTGAAAAAATATTTTAAGTCGACTGGGCGGTTTCCGGGTTTCAGTATAGGCAGAACCGATGAGATCTTTCATTTTTAGGTATCGAACCTTCTTCCAAGATGCTGTTCATCCAATCCAGTACTTCTTGCACGGCTTTCTCTGGGAGGTTCCTGAGAGCCGAAATCATGATTCTATATTGGCCCGGTGTCCTATTACACTTGACTGATCTTAGCGTTACCTGCAGTTCAACCATAGGGAAAGGATGGTTCTCGTCCAGGTCGTCAACCTCCCTCTCTGGCCGTCAACCCACGAGAGAAAGGCTGAGTAGTTTCTTTCGACACTCCTAGTCGAAGGGCTACACTGCTTTCGGTACACTGTTATTGTGCTATGCCGATAACGTCCGATAGGTTGTGGGATCGTTACACCTTATACTACGCCCGTTTCGATCAAGCTACGCTCCAGTCGTTCCCAAGTAAGTTACACAACACAACAAGTTCAATTAAATAGTTTATCGATTCATATTCCGTCGCTCCCAAGTCCCGCTCTTCTCCGGATGCGGCAGCAGCTGAACGGCTCCACTCCATGAATCAAGACCCTCTGCTAAAGACTATACCTACAAGTCGAGACTCCTTTACTAAGACCTTGAACAAGCCTCCCGATAATGACGCCATGGAGACTGTCCCTTATAGACTCTTAACTTCAGACCCGAACTGAAGACCATCAAATCAAGACTGTCAAGTGAAGACCCCCCAGACCCCCGCCTGTTATCTCCTTATACCTAACCAGCCCGACCCAATGTATCTCACGCCCATATAAGGCCACGGGCGAGCGACACGGCACCTGTCTGGCGAGAAATTCCGGCTCGGGACTGTAACGCGAATCTCAACAGGATGTTCGCCGGTAGGCATGCCATCTTCGGCGCTGTTTACTTGACGGGGTTCGAAGGGTCCCAGACCGGCCGGAAATGTCGGTTTTAGCACGTGGAGACGTTGGAGGAGTCAAGAAGTGTTCACAGCGACGGGGAATGTGGGTTTCGGCACCGGGCACGTGGAGGCAAAGCCCAAAGCCCTCCACGCGGTTTTCTATACATATACATTTTGAGGCTGGTTTTGTTGTTGAAGAAGTCACAACGGCTCTTCCAATGCTGCCTTTTTTGTTCAAGAGTATATCTTTGGTCGTTACCAGATTTTAGCTTCACCTTCAGCCTGTCCCGATTTCTTCTTGCGGTATCTATGCAGGGTTCTGCTTGCACTATAGGATAAGCAGGTGCAAGTCGGAAGCTGGGTCCTCGCATTTCAACTTATAAATTTCTCTCGTTTTTTTTAAGGCGTCGTGGATCCCTCTGGTGAGATTGAAATCTTGATTTGCTTATAGGGCTTTCCTTAAGTTGTCTAACCTTATGAACCAAATTATCTGGGGTGTTTAGCCCCAGCCAGTTTTAACCGGGGTGTTTAGCTCCAGCCTCACAAATATTGAAAGGTGATCGCCCCCAGACGGTCCGGTACTAGGCTCCATTAGTACTTAATCGATCTTGGAGGCCATATCAAATCGGGCGTTGTGACCTTTTGTTTGGCACCCTACTACTCCAGTTCGTGTGTCCATTTCGTTGGTTAGGTGTCTGCTCGTGTTTTTTTCTCCGTCTTCTTATTTTGTACCCCGGCTTTCGTCAATTGTGACGTTAAACTTCCCAACCATTATGGTTGGAATGTTGGACTTCAATTGGCCTTCCAGCCATGTTTCATTTTCCGATGCCGGAGCGTTTGGCCGTCTGTACACATGGAGCACGTTGAGGACTTTAGAGCCTAACTTTATGGGGATCCCTACTACCCTTATATTCATTATAACACGAGCTTTGTGTCTCGAGTTGTGCTTGCGGTATACTTATTTTACAAATGTCGTCGCTAAGCCAAATGTTCTAACTAATGGGCCCTCGTTCCTCCCCATCGACAACATTGCATAAACGTTATAGCCTGGTAAGTTTAGATTTTCGCAGTCAGTTTTTTGCAGTTTGATGATTTCAGGCTTGTCGGAAATCGTTCAGCTCTAGGAAGAGGTTGCTCCGGGCGGCGTTTATACTTTTACTTATCAAATTGGCGGCTAATTAGTTCCTTTCTGCTTCCCTCGCGTTTCTAGCTTCTAAGGAAGGTGCCTGGTTGAGGGGATATTCCAAGCACCTAGGTCTTTAATTTGCCGGGGTGGGACTTTGGCTGTGTCGGTTGCTGAGGTTTGCTTTGGGTCCGCTGCGTCTTCTGTACAGTCCGTGTTCTTCCTCTCTGGCCTAGCTTGCGGGATATATATTCTGGGGCACTCGTTGCTAGTTGCAGCGTGTGGGCCCCCACAATTGCGGCATTTCGAGGGAAGGTACAGTCTTCGATTTCACGGTGTTCGTGCCCGCAATCGTTGCATCTTTTAGCTTTGTTTGGACACACATTCGACTTATGACCAGCCTCGTGGGCAGTCATAGCATGACCAGGGGTCTTGACTTAAACGCCGATATAATATATCCCTGGTAGCCATGTTGCACGTGTGTCGGGGTAGTATTTCCTTCAAAAGTAATCAATATAGTAACGCCTGCTTTCCCAATGATCTGGCAATCACTATTTGTGAGTTCTGCAGCTTTAGGTTTTTCATGAGGGCTGCAGGGGTTACGTCGTTCTCTCCGTATGGGCATATGACCCTTTAAACTGGCTGTTATATTCGACACCACACTGTTATGCAGTGTGGTGTCACTTCGTAGATATTGGTTCCTGTCTCTACCGTGGAGATTGGCAAGTGCCCTGTTGACTTGGTTGGGACTCTTCTACACTATGGACGTAGTGTTAGATCCCACGTTCGCGTGAATGATGAAGCCTTTTCTGAATCGTAATCCGGCTGTAACCATGGGCGCATTAATGTCCAGGGAGCTGAATTTGTTTGCGTCTACCTTGCGCGTGGCCTTGATGAACACCACTTGCGAGTCGCGAGCCTGCGTGGCTGCGAGCTTCGTCTGCGTTCCTTCCTGGCTACTACGCCTATCACCCTGCGCCTGTTGCCAGACTCTGCTTTCCGTTGAGCCTTCGTCCGTGGGCGTCGTACTGACTCCCTCGTGTGCAACCGGAGTCGGTTCTGCTGTATAGGGTATTTCCCAAAGCATTGCTGACGGGAACAGATACAGCCGGCTCTGGTGGCGTAGATTTGTTTCGGAGGTACTCTTCAAACTCAGCTTCTTTTCGCAGATCGCCTTGAACCATGTGAGGTTGTCCAAGACGATTCTAAGTAGATCTCAGGTTTATGAAGTAAAGTTTCAAACGCGTTCTTGCCTCTTGGAAAACTTCGAGACTGGTACAGGACTGACCTGTGGGGTTGAAGTTTATCTTCGCAATAACATTGAAGACGCGTTCTCCTTCCTCAGCTTGAAGTTGACCGTAGGTTACCTTCTGAGCCCTTTTGTTCTCGGGCTCCGTGTCTTCCTTCCTCGTGGTTTTGGCCAGGGTGTCCTGAAGGGGGCTTGTTGATTCCGCACCCCAAGATAGTAAACAGCGCCGTTGCAATCTCCACGATAGAGGAAGGAACCAAGATCTACCGAGGTCACACCATACTTGGCCACGTCTCCCGTTGACCTCGGTCTCCAGGGTTTCGAGACTAGGCCCAGCACGGCCGCCGCCGAATCGCAGTCGATGTTTCCGAAACGAAGAAAACCGACTGTTTTTACGCCGCCGATACACATGTGCTCGCACACGCGTCCGCCATTTTCTTGCGCATCGCAGCTCCGACGACCGAGTTAAACATGGAATACATGAGCGATGAAACTGGGCACCGCCCGGCACTCTCCCCTCGCCTCTAAGTGTGCGACAGATGCACCGCGTGGCATCACTTCTATCGACCAGATCCGAGCGACGTGGCACAGCGCGGAAGTGACGCAGGGACGCCAGCACCGGATGCTATGATTCCGCCGCGCGGCGCCCGTTTTCATCGCTCATTTGTCCGCTGTGACTGTCTCCTGCTTTAGCGACACTATTTACTTAGGCGCCATCTCCCGAAAGGCGCAGCAAGCAGAAAACAGAGTGCGCCGTCTGCTTCCTGTGCCTGTCGGGAGATGGTGCCAGAAATAAGACAGCGTCGCTAACTCGGTCGTCTGCGAACGCACCCCACGTTGATTTTGGCAAAGTTTTGTGCTTTGATTTCCTACGGAGAGAGAACTACTGCTTGGAATTTCAGACGGTAAAACTGACTCCTACTCAGTGCACATGTGGTGAAAGTTGGAGCTTTCTATATGCAGGAACCGATTTTCAAGCTCGTTTTACATGCTGAAGGTCTGCTTGTGCCACCCTATATTTTGGAATCTTTGAATCTAACTTGCACAAAATTTCGTCAGAAGGATTGTACTTGTGAGATAAATGGTAAATAATTTACACAAGCTTGAACATGATTACAAATACCGGGGAGCACAGAATGTGTCAAGCGCAAACTACCACCTCGCAAAAATTGACGTCACTTGACTTGACGTCAGCATGACGTGGTCATGCGATGTGAATTTCCCACTAGAACCCGCTAAATTTAACGGGGAACTTTTTGCGTGACATAAATTTCCCCGATATATATAGATAGGAAACTGACGTGAGGGTTCCTCGCAATGTTTTGTGACAGTCCTTCTTCGTGATGGTTCTTTGTGGCAATTTTTCTAGTTGAATTCGGCTTATAAAACACATTCCGTGTACTAAAAAGAAGGAGGTCTGCTTGCCTTTTTTATTTAGAGCAAAACAATTTAACCGCGCTTTCTTTCTACGTTTTTACTTGTGTTTGATATCATGGTTAGTATACTGAGCATGCAGTCTCCTAATACAATTATTAAGACAGGCACCTTAACACTTTGTCAGAAAATTAAAAACTACGAGTAACACTCGTGTGGGCAAAGTGTGACAATTTCTATTTTAGCCAAATATTTTTCAGTCAAAAACACAAAAAGGGCCTTTAAATACTCCCACTGCTTTGCGTTATATTATTTTAAATACAGAGAATACGAGAAAAAGAGGCTGAAGAGTTGCCCGGAGAAGAAATAAATTACGAAGAAAAAAGTAAAAATCGGTCGAATTCACGGCTTTAGATGAGCGACAGCGAATAATTGAGAGTTACTATGACGTACAGCAGCCACCCTTTCGAATTCAAAGGTTTCGAAGAGAGAATGCATAACATTGCCGTGCGACAGAGTCGATCAAGCAGCACCCTGTCATGGTATTCTAGAAGATTCGCGCTTATTCTTACTCGGGGCGTAATTTTATCATTTCGCCCTAGTTTCTTGCTCTTGAAAGTGCCTGTTTATTCTCACCCCGAACGCTCGATGTTGGAACCTTCTCGGCCAAATTTTCACGATGCCGACACACTAGATATGGAGCGGCCCGCGACCTTGTTGAGTCAGTCTCGCTCTCGCTTCCTGTTACGCCGCCAAATCGTCGCCCACTTTTCTGCTGCCTCGACGCTCGTTTTTATTTTGTTTGGCACAAGCTGGCCGTTTAAACCTTTCTTTTCAGTTCATAATTTATCGTTTCTTCGCCTTACTCCGTGGCAATATATGAAACGTCATCTAAGCACGAGAATGTCACTCCCTAAAAGCACCAAAAGACGGCGACAGAGAAAAGACAACACAAGACGCCTTACGTTGACGTCTTTACTCGTCCCTGTCTCTGGCGCTTTTAGCCCCTACACTGGTAGCCTTAACTGCAGTTATGTCTGACCTCAGTCGCACTAACCGCAGTTAAGGGTGCCCGTGGGACCAGGGTATTAGTGCATAATGAACCAACTAGCCCAACTCACCATTTTGTTGGAATGTCGCTCGTCGGAAGGGTATGCGGCAATCATAAACGGCGTGTGTGCAGGAACTGTGAGTCACGTGAAATCATACATCCATTCAACAATACAATGAATGATCACCCGAATCACTCGGGGGCGTCCTTTTCTATCTAAAGATGTAAAAAAAATATCTTTTTAGCTGAGAAAGCCTAACCGCGTAAAAGCTTAGCGCTGAAAATCATCTTCGACGCAAGCAACATCGGCATCTGAGACTCACAAAGCAGGTGTTGCGTTCATGTACGACCTGTTATGCTACGCTCTGAAATCAAGAGCAGGGCAAAGTCGTGCCTCGCATTTGCCCCGCTTTGTAAAACATTCAATGGTGTTTCTGAATCATATCTGATAAAACTCGGGAGACACAAATCGTGCTTCGAATGAGCTGAGCACATGCTGTGTGCGTGTGACGTCACATTACGTCGTGAAGTTACGCGACGTGACATCACGTGACGCTGACGCCAAGTGACCTCCTGATATCACGCGGCGTCATGGTGCCTTCGTGACGTCACGCGACAGAATGACGTCTTGATGTCACCTGACATCCGGGTTCAAGCGATATCGCATGGCACCCATAGGTCGTTATACGAATAGCATAGCCCTTACGGGGCTATGTTACTTTTATGGCCTTTACCTGCGTATCGGTCGAGCGTAGCGTGTCGATTTTCTCGTGAATCCCAGCCCTATACACACTCCTATGTTAAAAAACAAGATATTTCGATACAAGATTTTTAAATCTCCCAACGAGTCAGTTTTAAGGCCTCAGTAACGTTCTCCGGCTTCTGTCTCTTCTCCAGCCCAGATGCACGGCCCACCGATGATCCCTACCGGCGAGACGCCAACCTCGTCCTTGCATGCCGCCGTCTTTTCCTCGAATAACACCGCGGCGTTTCCGACCTGGACCCACCGGCAAACCACCGACCAGAGGGCGACCGCCTCCCTGCCCGGCTACCCGCACCTGACGACCTTCGTCGAGAGCTACACCCCGCCCGTCGTGGAGATTTTCCTTGGCCAGAACCTTGAGCTACGGGGACCCTACGAAGACCGGCGTCCCTGTCTTCGACAGCAGCACGGACAGGGCAGCCTGGTGAGCCGCCACGCCAGTTTGGCGCATCCAGCCGATTGCCACCGCACGACTGAAGAGTGTCGCCGAAGTGGAGCGGCAGCAGCTAGCCCTGTGTTCGCCTTCGAGGGTGCTGCTCGGTCAGCCAATGGGCGAGGCCACCGCTCTCATCGCGAGATCTTCGATTACGGGTAAGAAATGGGTGATTGTATCGCCCATAGATTGAACCGCCTCGATGACATTTTAACTGCGCCAGTCAGCGGAATTACCTGTTCTTGTCGCGTGCACTCTAGCTCTAGTCCGCGCAGCCACAGAAATGAGTCGCTGAGCTACAGACGACGTTTGGAAGTGTGGCTCAGCATTTAACTGCCTAAGGTACATGCATGTGTGTATGCTTGTCTTTTTGTAGTAGGATCATTCTTCGTTGCATCGAATGTCTCCCTCGCGTGCCCACCCAGAAACAAGCGTTTGGGTGGTAAAATGTCTCCAAGACACTGATGAAACAGTTACGAGCTAAGACCGACAAATGCAAGGACACGGGAATTTTGAAGCAATACTAAAACGGAATGAACGCTCAATAAAATAGGCATGCCATTCTACGAAAGGAATGCGTATGGAAGATTCGGCATAACTGAAGCGAAATGCAACCTGCGCTATGCAGTTGCATGTTAGGGAGGCATGTTAGGGAGGCTAACTCTTCGGTATTCAAGACATATTTGCAGAAAAGCAGTGCCTTCGTTAATAAAGGATAATTAAATTTTGGCATAAGGAGACACTGGGAAAAAATACGAATGGGAGAAGTGCAAAAGCGGCACGGCGCATTTAATGACCACCAATTGTGTGGTCTCCGGCAGCGTTCCACTGCGCTAATAATTTCTTTAAATTTAATCTGAACTAATCTTAAGAAAGAAAAATCATAGTAAGTTCAGAATAGCCGCGTTTACGATAGCAGAACTGAGGCGAAAGGTCTACTAGATTTTAAGTCGCACTTCCTGCTTTTCCGAGCGTGCGCGTGTAACCTGGAATGCTCCTTTGCCGCAGGTGCACTCGCGTAGTGGTGAAGCCTATTCCGAAGAACCTCGAATTGCGAATCCCACAGATGGCCGATTTCGCTTTCCCGGTAGAGAGAGAGAAAGAGAGTGTGTCTGTCTGTCTGTCTGTGCGTGTGTGCGTGCGTGTGAGCGGTGTGCGTGTGTGTGTGAATTACGTCAGCGAGTGTCACGTACGCTCTCTCTTACCTTGCCTTTTTAAACCGTTGCCAAGATGAAGCGACAAGGCCTCGTCCGTCGTAGCAAGTGTCAGAGTGCAGTCTATTAGGTGCTGGCGCAGCTCCGTGGCAAAGGAACAGAATGAACGTTTCGAAGCAATGTCAGAAGCTCTGTCTAGGCCTGGTGATAGGGCCGCTTGGCGGTTTCTCACCGACCTGCCGAACCACCATTAAGAAGTGACGGCAACTGGAAAGATTCGCACTATATAAAATGCAATATTTTTCAAACTGCGCTCGTTTTGGTAACAAGCACAGTTGGCTTCCAGTATAGTTACAGAAATCGGATCACCATAAGTAAACGGGAAGTCTGCAAGTCTGTTCTTGTCAGCAGCCCTTGAGTATCTTTTTTTTAACCCTGTTGTTTTTTTGTTAAAGTTTCCGTTCAGAAAAGGAATTAAAATAGGACCAGAATGACTGGGTCATGCGACAATATCAGTAAGTTTTGGTGCTTACCAAATAAAATAATTGAAATTAAAACAAATATATATAAGAAATTTTCAGCCATTTTTTTTTGTTGCGTTTTTGACCTTTAGCTAGAATACGCAACGTTTTGAAGGCGCATAGTGTGAAATAGGTTATACACTTTCAACTTATAATGGAGTTTAAGATAAAACGATTGGCTCTCCAAGTGTAGTGAACCCCATCGAGTCAATGTCAAAATTCTTGAGTTAATGTCCAGACAGCGGGAACTTAATCTGCCACAAGGGGTACCTGCTGTCTTCCCGGGAATTAATCATATCATTGAAATTTGAAAGTTAACCCGAGGTCTTCGACGTGCACCGCACTGTATAAACGCGCGAATACACGCCGGTAGGACGCTCATCCGGACAAAAACGAGCAGGGGGGGGGGGATTGAACTTGGAATTTCTGAGCTCTGTAGGGCAATCTCTTAATCCACGTCCTCCGAGCTACGTTGCGTCAACGAATCCCAAAAGTTAGGCAGTTTTAGCATAGCGCTGCCGTAGGCTACCGCGCGGAACGGCATTGGAAACGAGAGCTCAAGGTGTGATTTCAAAGCATGCTCTTCAGCGCGTTCCAGGAGCCGTGCCCGCGGTAGCCTGCGGTAACGCCAAGCTGAAACTGCATATAAAAACTAAGTACTGTATTTAAAAACGACGATGCAAAGTTTGGCTTGATGACAGTCAGTCATTGAAAGCGTTCGGGAGAGGAGGGGCGACGAGTTTCTTTTGGTTAAAGGGGGGGGGGGGAAGGTGGGAAGGAAGTGCACAAGACAGTTTTAGCATTTTAAGAGAAAGAGGGTTTGACATTCGATTTCCAAACCTTTTATTATGTTGTCATCACGAAGTTGTTTTTTCTCACGTTCTCGCACCAGACAGGCAATAATGTATCACGCAACGTCACACTCGACACAGTCGCCTCCAAGCGAGGTGATATGTCGTATTAGCCGATATGCTACGTTTACCACAGTTTCACGGTGGTGATGCATTGAGCTAGGAAGCATTGAGCTTGCGACAGCGACACAGCAATGAGGGAACAGTGCTCCGCACAACGTTCTAAACGTTGTGCAGCGTGACGTTCTGACTGAGCATTGTGGCACTTAAATCACCTTGTCACTGCAACCTTGTGTTCGATGCGTTCTCACAACAGCCAGTCGATGATGGCCAATTTGAAACAACCAACTTAGAATTAGGAGAATTCTTCTGTCCAACGTTGAGGAAGGCACAGTCTTATGACGGTGAAAAAGCCTTTCCTAGGATACGTTAAGCTGACAATATTTCCTAGAATACGCCAACTATGTTTGGGCTAAGAGTGGGGAGGGGGAAGGTACATTTACTGAAAATGTCTTGCACGGAGGCGATCCCCCCTTTCCTCCTGCACCAGTTTTTACGCCACTGATTAAACGCCTTAAATAGTTCGTTTATTTATATATTTATTTATTTACTACTCATTGAGGACCGCGACAAGGGCATTGCATAGGGGAGGGACGTGGACAATACAGATCACAGGAAACACATGTGGAACATTCTCATGTACAAAAAAAGCATGAACAAATGAAGGGAAAAAATTACATGCCAAACATTGGCATAAGCTCACAAACAAAAACAACAAAACAGTCGAAAATAATTTTAATGTGGACAAAGCGGCGGCGGCAAAGTGTTCGAACATAACTAATCACAAAAAAAACGGCATGAGATTGAAAGAGCATTTTTATAAATATCGGGGTCACTGATTATTACTGTCATCTTGCAGATCATTCCATTCTGTTGTGGCAAGGGTAAGATACGCGTCTTTAGAAGTAACAGTGGTATTAAGGATGCGACGCACGCTAAGGTAGTGAAAACGTCGGGATGAACGACGGGGTTCTGATAGAAATGATTGTCCGAGTTGGGAGGGCTGATAAAAAATATCATGGAAGAGACAACGATGTGATATTCTGCGCACTGAAAGTGGAGGCGTCGCAAGTAGCCTGGGTGCGAAAGGATGTCACCCGGTTGAGTTCAACCATACGTGCTCCCATCCTCCATTGCCACACAGGCGCCGCCTGCACCTCTCCGACGAGCAGGCCCGGCCGTCCTAATCCTCACGAGGCGTGGACAGGGCAGCGGCCCGGCTACGCGTACCTGAGCCCGGTGCCCTCCAGCTGCCGACAGGAGTGGTGCTCCCGTATCCCCCCACGGGGTCTCCTTTCGCAGCGGGACCTGCGAGCTCCTTCAGAGGCGCCTTTGCGCAGGGGGCCACTCTGCCCGCTGCTGCTGCCGCGCGTGCCCCAGTGTGCCGTGCCCCAGGCGTCACCATGTCCGTGCCAGTCTTCGGCAGGGAGCCGTCCTGGTGGCAGGCCAGGTATATGGGGCTCCCGTTTATAGTGCGTTCTCTGTATAGCAAATGTTTAAAAAACCAAGCTATTTGTTTTACGGTGGTTGGCGTTATTTGGGAAGGCTGGAATGTCTATGAGTGTGTGTGTGTGTGTGCGGGGGGGGGGGGGCGCTTGTGTTGTGTCTTGAGATTTGTTTTGTTCAGTAGCTTGCATTGTGTTGTTCAGTAGCTTAAGTTGAACTCATGTCTAAATATTTGTTTCGTTCATTTGATTCTGCGACTAAGAGATAAATCAGTTCCTTCTCATACTTGCGTTTCATTCGATTAATTACGTTACATGAAATGAAATCTGTTACATTCGATGATGCGCTTCATTTTCACTAGACATCGGCACGTAGGCGTGGTTAAGCCTAAAACGTGCGGCCGTGTCGTATACACAGCCCACCCGTTCTTCTCTTTGTCGGCTAGCTACTACCGGACGCGCTACAACCAACGCAGGACTAACGGCCCACGGAGAGAATAGCGCCTGTTGGGACGGATCCTCGTCGCAAACCTGATTGCTCCCTCTCGCCTTTTCGCGCCTCCTATCCGCAGTGCGACCAACGCCTCCCAGAGAACGAAAGCCGTAGCGGCGAGTTTTCGGCGTCACCCGGAGAAGGCCAAAGCGGCGAACTTATTTGGATTCGAGTGCTATGTCGTCAGCATTCGGCCGAGGCTCGTGTCCTCACTGATTGGGATAAATGAAACATATTACTGGTTTCATTTATCCCCTTAACTTCCAATTGGCTTTTACAGAAATTACCAGTTGATCCAAAGGATCCAATTTATTTTATCTCAAATTGGCTTTAAATCGGCTGTGCCCTCGAGGCGGTACCGATTGAGGCATCTTTATTTTTCTATCTTTTTAGCAAAGCCTCGCTCTATCAAATGATTGAACACGAGTCTTAGCCGAATGCAGCACTCCCGTCCAATCTCTTCGCCGCGCCGCGGCCTTGTCACGGGTGACGCCGAAAATTCGGCACTACGGCCTCGGCTCTCTAGGAGGCGCTGCTGCTGGGCGGAGCCTCCTTTTCGTACATCCGCTCTCTCGCGCAAAAGGACGCGTTATGGTCGATTTGCTCGCCGTATATCTGGTGGCTGGAAGGGGAAGTGTGACGGGCGGCGTATGCGAGCAATGATAAAGAAGGTCGCGAGGCGCCATGAAAATTCTCAGACAATTTTCATCGCATTAATTGAAGAGAGGGTCTATCTGCGTCGATTGGTCGCAAGTGCGCGTGCGCCGTGTTTTCGCGGGGCGAGGAGGAAAGCAGGAGGAGAGGCGGAGACCTTTGCAGACGATTAACGCTTCGGTCACCTCGTCGCAGCTCGTGCTGCAAATGCAGCCCATAAACCACGTGACCACGATCGAGTAGTTTGAAGCTCTCTGTAATGCAGGCTTTCTAAAAACGTTGGGGAACGCTCACTCGCCTGCTGCCTGCAGCACCCCTAGCGGTCCCTAAAACTCTCATCACGGAAACTGCATCGCGGAATTCAGGCGCAGGACTCATTTAGTAGGTGAAGCGGGCGCAGTTCATGCGGTTGGCAAAAATATGCCGTCAGACATGGCGCCGTATGCGCGCCATGTCAAAGAGGGGCGCAAGTTGCGACGAAAATCCTTGCTACCGCGAGTGGCGCGTATTTTTCATCGCAACTCTGTGCAGCCCCTCACTCAAGCCCGTCACACTTGCCATTCGAGCTCCATATTGGATAACTGAAGTTAAAGCAACTAGGCAGGCGGGCCAGTTAAGGATTGTCATGGTAACCCGGGAGCGAGGGACAAAAAAAAAGGACAGACACGAAACTCCGGAGTTTCGTGTTCATCCGTCCATTTGTGTCCCCTCGCTCTAGGGTTACCATGCATACTTTATACATGACTTATACTGGCGCCATATCAGCGCCAACTGTGAAGCACCTTGCTGCTTACGCCCAAACCTACTGCAACATTTATTTGGCGCCACCGAATTGGTATTTCTAGACAAGAGCAAGAAGGAATGATCGTTGGTGCAGTGGGATGACGCCACGTGTAGGCAGTGTACAAAGGTTTCACCAACGTTGTCTTCCAGCACGACTGGCCCGCAGTACCCGGGCCGTCCCCAGCCACCGATGGTGGACCGAGCGCAGCAAACCTGCGACAGCGTTTCGGGCGCGGCACCCTTCAAGGACGGCTCCGCCGTTCCCTGGCAGCGGTGGCGGCTGCGACAACGTGCCACAAAAAGGCCCTTCCGGAGGGTCCGGCTGAACTGCCCCGCTGAGTCACCAAAAGAAAAGAACGTCACAGCAAGAAATGTCACCACTCACTGGAATCGCAACAAACGACCACAATCACGCTGTAAAAAATACGCGATATTTAGATCCGCGATGTCCTTCAAGCAAAGGCTCTAGCGTGTTCAAGAGTGCAAATAAAACAAAAACCTCGACGTCTCACTGTTCCTCTTTTGACGCAGAATGTATTAAAGGACTTAATTTGATAAAAGAAGCGACACATTAAGCTCGAGTGTTACGCTCGATCGACTCAAATTTTAAGTTCACATAATCAATATAGACCCACAGGCAGATGCCGTCTAAACGTGAAAGCCAAAGAAAGCGACCCCCCCCCCCCCCGGGAAAATTTCGCGTAAGCAAGACGAGGGAAGGGGGCGGAAAATTCGTCCTACCTCCGAACAGTTCCGACGCATGTTTCCAAACAAACCAGAGCGCTCCCTAGCGGGACGCCACCGGCGCCGCGCATGGTTGTGGACAAGAAGCAACGCGTCCCGCATAGCGAACCATTGGAATGTGATGTCGGCGTCGGTCTGAGTACTCAAACGTCTTACTACTTTAGTGGCCTGGGCCAAAAGTAACTAGGCTCGTTAGACCACTAAACCTTGTGTAAATAATGCGACGTGCGGCGATTCATTCAACACGAACGCCGCAGAACGGATGCTAAAGCCTGATTCAGATGATGAGATTCTGCTCGCTATTTTCAGTCGCGACGCCGCTCGGGCTGCAAAAGCGTCAACGCTAGCTGCAATGCTCGACGTCGCTACTGCAAATCGCAAGCAGAATCGAACCAAGTGAATCAGGCATAACAAGTCGGTAATGGCCACTGGTAACGATAATCAGAATCTCCGTGTATCTACTTATTAAAACGAGCCTACTTACCACTGAAAACCTTCAAACTTAAAAGTCTTTAGAGGCCTGCACTTCTTATCGGGACGTCTGGCCTACTGGCAGCTACTCCTTTGCACGAGCAGAAGAGAGTTTGAACGAGTTTGAAAGAGTAGACGACAGTTTGAATGATCAGACGGCCGTTTGAACGTGAAGATATAGTGAACGTGGTCAACGAGTGGTCCGGACAACTTGACTGTTTTTCCGCGTTCATGTTGAAACTGGAGCACTATATAGCTCCTACGGAGCAGAGTAGCGCAATCCTTTGATTCGCGTGTTTTTCCGACAACATAGCCGACAGAGTACCTCGGTGCGAGTCACATGGTACTCAGGGTTCCAGGAGGCGGCCCGCCCTATTGGCGACGTGCGCGATCGAAAGCGTCTTTGTGATCGGCCTTCTACGATTCGCCGAATGTTGACTATGACGTCCGCAAAGGATTTTTCATCGACAAGAATAATAGTAATGCAAAAACTTCATTTTTGACGGTGTTGGCGGCGTTAGTTTCAGAGCGAAATGATTTCAGGCTTCCACCATGCTCATTAAAAACACCATCGAACTTGTTGTTCGAAAGGTGATGACGTCACGAGAGGGAACCATTGGAGGGCGCAACTAAAACATCTCGCCGCTAATGGGGGAACACATGGAGATCGACGCAACACGGCTGATTAAAAAAGAAACGCCGAGTTCACACGTTTCAAGACTAGTCTGTCGTGAATGCGTGTCAAAATTTTGAAAAGGCGATTTCCAAGGCAATGGCGTTTGAAGCAGACGATTCTTTTACGTAGCGGAGATTGGTTTTTGGGTTGACCGGAGCGGGTCACGTGAACGGTCTGACGTAGCCGTGTCGTCTACTGCATAATGCCGCTCAAGCAATTTAAAACAAAAATTACGTTTTTACGTGGCACACAACTTAGCGCAAGTTATTATAAAATGTTCCTTTATTATGTCAAAAACTATTGTCGTTTCGCACATCCCCAAAATATTGAAGAAACAGCGATTTACTCAAGTTTCCCATTAGGGGTTTCCCCAAGAATTTAAATGAGGGAGTGTGTCTAAACTTTAAGGTGGGGAGGGGGGGGGGCATTGAGAATATAGGAGTCGTTGCGAATTAAGGGGTGCCTTCGGAAAAACAATGAGGGGAGTACACCCCGTAGGGGGAGTGTAGGAAATCACTGTTCCCCATGCATTTGTGACCGGAGTTGGAACCTCCGGGTGTTCGCCGCTAGTCACCGAGAGATGGCGTTCTAGATTGCGCTACTCCAGAGCCGTTTATTGGGAGAGTTTGACCAATGGGTGTAGCAAATGCCGCCAAAAGCGCGGAATACTGCCCCGCGGTTAGAGCGTAAACTGAAAGGGCGACACAGCGTCGAGCAATTAGCAGACCGCGACGTCCCAATATTGGAAACGACATTTGAAGCGTGAAATAGAGGCGCTCAATCTCGGCGTCTCGGTGACAGTTTCCTCTGGGCCGACTTGGTAGAACAGCGGCTCAGCTGAGACTGGCTGAAAGAAAACAGTGTAAAGGCTGGGGCGCGCGAGCGTCTCCGAGTCGCGGATTCAGTCGCGCTCAGCTCGTGCGCTGGCTTTGGCAGTGCTTTCTTTCCCCCATTTTTAGCTGAGACGCTGGTTCTATAGACGCTGTTGCACACGCGCCAGATGTGAGCCGCCTTACTAGGCCGACCTTCTCGCTGTTTTATCCGAAATGCCGATTTGCCACTGAAGTCGAGGCGTTTATGAGCCTCCACAGGGACCTATGCTGGGGAGGATGGACATGGTAGCACCTAAATGTCGTCAATAACCTGTCCTGACCCGTGAGCAGCGATGACTGTCGGCAGCGAACGTAATAAGAGGGAACAAAACTGAAGGTCGCTTATGGCGGCGCCCATGCACAGCTGCTGCAAAGCGTCTATACTCTGTTTCACCTTATGATATACCGCAGGGAAGGCTACAAGCGCGAGCTCCTTGCTCTGGGGCACATCTCGGCGGCACAAGCTCTCGAGACTTAAGAGCGGCTGCCAACGCTAAGAGCTCGCGCTTCTAGCCTTCGCTGCGGTACAACATAAGGTGAAACGAAGTATAGCAAGTCGGCCCTGATTTGGAGCGCACGTTCCAACGTTACTAGAACTCTCAGTTGAAACTCACCGTTGAAACCTGGGCCGCTGGCGTCCACCGAGACCGAGCTAAATGCGACAACAGCGCCACTCTGTATCATTTGTCTTAACTGTGGTCGCCTTGAGCTTTAAAAAGCATGTTTTTGCGTAAAAACTAACGAAAAAAACTCTTTTTGTAGTAACTTTTATTGGAGTTTAGTACAAAATGGGGGCGCGTGTGGTTTTCTAAAATCTTTAGTTCGCAAGGCTTTGCAGTATAATTAATATTGTTTTTATACAACCCTGCCTCAACGGGGATTTCAGGTAGCGCGTCCTGAGTTAGGCGCATATTAACCACGGTAGTAAGGCGCGGCGCGTCCGCTTGGGAGTCGGGGGCTGTACCTCGCAGCCCCTTCCACGGTATCTGTTCTGGCCCCAAAATGGCCGATTTGGAAGTCACGTGAGGTTCCTGGACTGGCCTCTGTGGGAGAAGTGGTGGCATTGGGATCGCTATTAGCTCGGTTCTCGTGGACGGATCGGTGCCACTTTTTCAGAGCAGTCTCTATGGCAGTTTCCCAACTGAGTGGTTCTAGTAACGTTGGCACGTTCGTTCATTCTGCCATTGAATATGGACGTGACAAAAACCTTACATGCGCCAAGTTTTCAGTCACCGAGAGCTATACCTTTTCCTCTAGCGACGCTAAAACGGCTTAAATTAGTCGTGTCGCACATTTAGAGCTAACGACCACCGCTACGGGCTGTTTCGAGGCCTGTGGTAGGCCCCGAGATGCACGCCTATTCAAACCAATGTATGGCCAAATTCTCCCAATAAACGGCTCTGCGCTACTTAAAGCCCCTCTTTCCTGGGAAAAGTGGCGCCATCCATTGTTGTGAAAATGCTCGAGACACGTGCCTTCTGAAAATGCTCGGACGCCACTTCTGGGCAGAACATGGCGTCCAAAATCTAGCTGAGTGATGCACTGATCTCTAGGCTGGATCGCGGATCGGGAGCCCGTCGGTGTCGCCCCCGGCGGCCATTGCTTGACACCAGGCAATACACGCAAGTCTATGGGAGAAACGCACAAAAGTAAGAATATTGAAGCATGTACGCTGTGCTCGGAGGCGAGTATTTTATGGTGTGCTGCGATCCTTATGTCGGGTGTTTGGAGATATAATCGGTATTTGTCAAACGTTCGAACGCCAATTAAAAAAATGAAACGTACCGGAGCACCTACGGCTGAGCTGGCAAGCTTGTTCTCGTAGTGGAGTAAACAAAGGAACTTGCCGTCAATGAGACCGTCCTCGGGGAAGCCCAGTAAGTTGATGAATGACAAAGAAGTTCCATCTCGACGGCGGCTTACCGGGAGTGAGCGAATTCCGCGTAGCAAAGCCTTCGAGCTTGTCGTCTGCTAAGCCCAACTCAACAAAACCGCTACCGACTCCGCGGTAACTCTAGGTAACTCTCGCCTCATTGGGCTGCACTACAGCGGAGTCACTCTCGACCACGAAATATTTATTTATAAGAACTGCGAAGGCTGTCAGTTTTAATGTTTGTACGCAAGCTATTTGACGGGCTTATCGAAAAGCATCCAAAAGGTTTCAGTGCCGACAACAGCTTAGAAACGGGGGAAACGGCACTTTTTTTCGTTCTTCCCATAGAGTGCCATGCATTGACTGGTGTCAATCAATGGCCGCCGGTGGCGACACTCGGCCCCAGCTGCCGAGGCCGCGGTCCACGATCCAGACTACTACAATAGAGATCAGTGGAGTGATGCGCTGTGCCGCCATGATCTTCCCAAGGGCTGCACGTTGCACGTGCCTCGCGCATCGACGCACATTGCGCTACTTTAAAACATGAAGGGACTTACCTAGGGTGCCTCAATGTCCTTCTGTTTAGGGTGATGCCACCCTTTGTAGTACCCGATGCCGACAGCACGCGCTCACGGGGAAAATACAAAGAAATCGACGAAAACAAAATGTCGCCATAGCACAGTCAGCGCCACAGACGCGTGCAGGGACACGCTCTTTCACGCGCTTCTGAACAAAAAAGGAAAATAAAAGTGTGGGACAAAATGGCCGGATGGCTCCACCCTAGGGTGCCTCAATGTCCTTCTGTTTAGGGTGATGCCACCCTTTGTAGTACCCGATGCCGACAGCACGCGCTCTCGGGGAAAATACAAAGAAATCGACGAAAACAAAATGTCGCCATAGCACAGTCAGCGCCGCAAACGCGTGCAGGGACACGCTCTTTCACGCGCTTCTGAACAAAAAATAAAAATAAACGTGTGGGACAAAATGGCGAGATGTCTCCACCCTAAGCAAAGCGCACATGAAGGCACCCTACTCCACCTAAGCAAAGCGCACATGAAGGAACCCTAGACTTACCGTTACTCTGCTCCGAAGGAGCTATATAACCCTCTAGTTGAAACAGAAATTCGCAACTTTCATGACCTATAAGGGGCGCGCTAGTTCCCATCAAAATGGCTGTCATCTGGATGATCGTCGTAGAATAACAGTAGGAGGCTGGGTCTGCGACACATAAGTAATTATAGTTTTGCGATATACGAGCTGTATTAGAGACTTATTTTTCACTTCAGGAAGGTGTAGGCAGGCACATTTCTTGTGACGTCAATCATCCAGGAGCTAGGGAGCGCGATTCCCATACCGCAGTACCACCATCGCTGAAAGTTGCGAATAAATCTGACGACCATGAGTCTCAGTGAAAACAAGCAAAGTGCTTCCGGCGCTAGCAATCGTGATCCGACGGCGTCTGGTTTTCCCTAGAGTCACTAAATAAGTTACGCTTTCAAAGTACCGCATTCCTTTCTTTGGCATTTTGCCGACAATACAGTCGCTCTATCCAGCAATATTCTGGTTCGCTGCTGCATCATTGACCCCGTAAGTGATGACGTCACAACATGGCGTTTGGGTCCAAACAAACCGTTGCTAGGGACGTTGCTATGGACTAATGCATGGAGACTCCACATGAGGCTAGATTTTTGCTTACAAGTAAGTAAATAATTTTTCGTAAGCAACCTAACTTCTTGATATCTAATTATGAAGATGTTCTTGTCGTCTCAGTGTCATATTGCAACGATGAAAGCCATTTCTGAAGTCTTACACTCCGCTTTGCTTTGGTAGCCGACGACACGATAGATTTGCTGGCCTCTTTTGCAGCGGGCGTCTTCATTGAAATGCGTCGGTAAACAAGCAACAAAAACAAGTGAATTGCCGTAGCCGTAGAGGCCTCCGCAATGTGCGGTTTTTTTTTTTCTGTGAACAACTTAGCTTAGTTACGAGGGGTGAAAATGCAGTAAAATCAAACCACGTCACGCAGATCAGTTACGACGACGACCTGAAGCGCATTACCGGCGTGGTGCAGGCAGACCACCATGAGAAACAAATCGTACGCCGTCGAGGTAAGTCGTTTGTTATTATTATTTTATTATTGTGGTTGTCAGGTTATTAAAGAATTGCATGTCTATCGCGATTTCGCAGTATTTTGCTTTTTTTCCCCCTTGGTATACATCAAATTCCGTGGATGTGCTCTTTTGGTGAAGATCTTCATCGAACCCGGGATGCGAGTACAGTCTGTAATAGACTCACCTTATGTTTTTTATCCAGTTCTTTCGCGCTTTGGGGTCTTGCAGAAATCTGAAGAAACTGCAAGAATCTCTCTACACGCGATGGTTACAACCAGGTATACGAAGCACCCTCGCATAGCGCGAGTCCGCAAACAAAATTTGGGATCTCAACCGTTCGCCTGAAGTGCTTTTCTCGCGGGTGCAATGCGATCTTTTAGCAGACTATCATCTCGATCGACGCCCGGACTTTCGATAAACCATATTTTGCATCGCACCCCACTATGAAATCTTAAGAGTGTATGAAACTCATTACATTTCAAACAAATGCGATGTCAGAATATCGTCTTTATTCACACGATGCAAACGACGGCCCCACTTGGCCGGCCGGCGTGCGGCAGACGGCATACTTCTTGCATTCGTCGTCTGCTGCAGGCATCTTGAGGACCGGAAGTTGCAGTCGTAAATATTTCAGAAACGAGCGATTGCCGGCACACTTCTGTCGAAACATATATGACATTCAAGCTTTCTATATCTGTGATTTTTAGAAGTTTAAATCCTACTCCTGATTTTTGAATGGTCGGGTTTTCGTAGCGAAACCGAGCCACATGTATTCGTCCATAGCAACGACCCTAGCAACGGTTTGTTTGGACCCATGACGTCACACTTACGGAGTCAATTGAACAGCGGCAGTCCCCATGAGTTGCAATCATCATCATCGTGTTTTCTCAACGCCACCATCTTTGGTCCAGCGGTCCTCTGCTTGCTGCTGTTCGCTGTTTGCTGCTCGCGCACGCTGAAGTCCGCCGCTCAGCATGCCCGTTTTCCATCGAGATACGAATAACACGACCTTGATTCGCTGCCATAGCTGTGGCCGCGGCAGCTGGTGCAGGCGACGGCTACAGCTCGGCTTGGCTCGGCTAGAGTCACTCCTCCATCTTCGAGTGGACCCAAGATGGCGGCGCCTGACGCGCTTCAGGCGCACAGTTTTGGAGTTTCGGTACTTTGAAAGCGTAGCTTTATTTAGTGACTCTAGTTTTCCCTAGAGTCACTAAATGTTCCCAGAGCACCGAAACTCCCAAGCTTCGCTTCAGAACCGAGTCGAGGCGCAGCAGTCGCGATCCCCAACATGGCGCTGCCCTGTGCGGTCGAAGCGAAGCGCGTACAGTGTAGCGTCAGTCCTCGTGTGAGCTCTTTAATCCACCTGGCGACGCTGGTTTGTTTTTATGAAAGTTCTCTCCTTCGTACCGAGCGGTGCGGGACTTGCTCTTCGCTGTCTCGTCTCTCGTTCTCTCTCTCTTTCGCCTCGAAAAACATGGAAGTCGAGTGTTAGGCTTAGCGTCTGAGGCGTAAAGTGTGAAACGCAGCACCAGCGCAACCGGAGTGAGCAAACGTGCCGGCAATCTCCTTTGCGAACCAGATGAGCGGCTACTTATATAAAAAAGAGAACTCGCCGAAGACACTTAAGAATGCTTAAAAATGCGCTGCGTGTAGGAATGCTTGGCATTCTTACACAAAGCTAATTTTTACAAGCAGCACGCAATGTCTTCCTTTTTAACACCGCGCTCCGGCGGTAAAATCACACTCCCCCACTGCGCAGGCGCGGCGAACCTCACCGGCCTCACGACGACTTCCGTGACAAAGCATCTGCGTTGCCGTGCTTTTCTTTGCGTTTTATTTCTGAGGCGCGTCCACTTTGACCTTAAACGCCCCTCCCGGCTACCGTGACGAAGCACCTGCGTGGCTGTGGTTTCCTTTGTGTCTTATTTCTGAGGCGTGTTCTTGATGACGTAGTTTTATGACCATCTTTTGGGGACAACGCCGACGGCGTTTCGCGTGATGGGACAGGTAAGGGTTTCGCCTCAAAAAATTAAGACAGAATCAACGCACCTTCCGTTCGGTCCTAATCATCGATGCACAGCGCTCCAACATTTTATATACGTTTTTTTGTTGTTTTGGGCCTATTTCCCAAATAGCCGACTGATCACGTCCGCAACGGGTTAAACCAGCCAATCAGAACCGGATTCTGCGGTGATTGACTTCCGGTAAGCGGACTGAATGGAATTCAGTACTCTGAAACAATTCAGTGACTCTAGCTTTTTCTTTCTTTTTTTACGGCATTTATATACGTTCTCGGACGAACCGGGCAAGCATAAAAAAATATGAAAACTGATCTTCACACCTCTCCCGGTATTTTTGATACATGCCCAGTCGCGTTGTTTTGACGAGAAGGCAGGCTTTGGTGTGTTTTCTTCCGAAGCAACACAGGAATGCCCGTTGGCCATGGCGACTTCCGCTCACACCCCAGACCGGAAGTGCGCCCGGAGCGCTTCCGCCGCGACGTGACGCAACAGCGTTGACCTTGACGTCAGGGTGTCACCTGACATGACCCCACAGTGACGTCACGCAACATTACGTGAATCGGTGACACCACGTGACGTCGCATAACGCCAGCCAGACGACTTCATGGCGTTGGGTGACGTCGCAGAGTCACGTGATCTCATAATGTCGCGCACACAGCATGTGCCCCGCTCATTCGCTACATTCGCTACAAGAGCTCCTCGACCAGACGGCCGTCCACTCGGAGAGAAGGGCAGGCCCGACTCTCCCGCGCGATGTCCCTGGTCCGCCCGAAACGGGAGAAGCGCGGAGGAGTACGAGAGCGTAGGCCAACATGGTGGCGTACTCTCCCCGACACGATGCGGAGCGACCGGGCTCGGAGCCAGACGGCTTCGCCCGGAACGTCCGCGGCTTAAGCCTTCTTGGGAGAGGGAAACCAGTGACTCCCAAATAGTACACACTTTCACGTACGGATCATCCCCGGTTCGGTCAGAAATCACTTCAAACTGAAAAACGAATTCGACGTAATGCACTACGCCATAGTCTCCACCACCAATGCCGAACGACTGAAAAATAGAGATGTCAGGCGGCCGGGACCATAGCGTGACGTCATAGGAAGAGCGGAGAGGCCTTAAAGGTGGTGCTGATCAGGGGCGGATTTATTTATAGGTGAGCCTTGTAAATGGGAGAGGAGAGGAGGAGGGGGAGAGCTAATAGAGATTTAACGTCGACCGAGGCATTTCTACATTAAGGAAAGAAAAATGGTGTATCCGCTCCTAATTGTAATAATAAAAACGGGACACTTTCTGCGGTGCTGACAAAAGGAAAAACAGCACCCAAAAAACCGGGGACCAAGTAGAAGTGAACAAAGGACAAGCGCTGACTCAACTGAACTTTAATGGTCAGTTGAAAGTCGGCTCTTTTGTCAGTATAAACGAACTACCCCACATTGCCACCCTAATTCTGCGGTGTTTTTCCGCGGACTACGTTCAAACGCGATAGCATTTCGTGCTTCGTGGGACAGAGCAATTTTTTTCCAAGAGAGAAGCCGAAAAAAAATGCATTAAGAAATATTCCCACACTCAGTCTTTTTACATCGTTTTATTGCGTGCCATTACTTTTTTTTTAACTTCGGGCATCGCCGGTTGTTTGGAGTGCCTTTTACTTATTACAGGGCCCAGGGAAGGAGGGCAAGCATTCAAACGCGACTTAGAACTCTTCTCCTCCGTCGTCTTCGGCCGAGTCCATGCCGACCTCCTCGTAGTCCTTCTCCAGAGCAGCCAGGTCCTCCCTGGCCTCGGAGAACTCTCCCTCCTCCATGCCTTCGCCCACGTACCAATGCACGAAAGCCCTCTTGGCGTACATAAGATCGAACTTGTGGTTCAAGCGGGCCCAGGCCTCGGCAATGGCCGTGGTGTTGGACAGCATGCACACGGCACGCTGCACCTTGGCCAGGTCACCCCCGGAACCACGGTGGGCGGCTGGTAGTTGATGCCAACCTTGGCATTGCAGAAACACAAACGTCTGAAACGGCACCAACTACACATCTCTGTAGACCCTCTTCAAAAGTTCATGAAGCATCATTGGAAGTCGTCATTTATCGGGCACGAAACGTGCGCTTGGATCCAAGTCCTCGCAAAGCAATCACTCGGCATTAGCTTTTTCTTTTATTATTATACGAGCTGAGCCGAGTTCACGCCGAAAGGTGATTCAGCCCTCGTGTCCAATTCATGCACAAGAGTAAATACCCAAACAATGGCGGACAAGCAATGGCGCACACCTTTGAAAAGGGTCTGTTAGGGTACTTGAGCTGAGAAAAGCCCACTGACGATGTACAGTAACGAAGGTTCATTCGGCAGTACCAAAAAAGAACTTCAGGTAATATTGGCAGATGAAAACGTTCATGCTGTACACCTTAAAAACAAAAAGATAGCTTCGCCCCATGTACGGAAAAGTCACGATAAGGCCGTCCTGTACTGCACTCTTCGAAGTGCGATATGCCATCGAAGGAGGCAAGGTCACTCGAGAGAGCGGTGGGATTCAATACTTGAAAATTAAGGCGATCAGTTGTGATCTGCCGCCAAAATCGCCGTGGTCCTGACAACTCGTATGCGAAAATCATTAGCATCGTACACGGTACCTGATTTTAATACGATCAGATTTATCTTTAGAAAAGCCCTGAAACGTACTTATACTAGTCCAGTTTGTGCAGGTGAGGTATACGGCCAGGGACACATGATACAAAGGTCTCATCATCACGATAAGTCGAGTAATTAACTAAATCTCTTTAAAGATTTTTAGTTTAGGTATCCGTCGTCTAAAACCACCAGATCAGTCAATATTGGAAAGACTCGAAGCACATGGAAAGTGCGGTGGTGCGCTAAAGCAGAGCCTCCGGGATTCTTGGTGCGTAAAGCTCTCCTCCGGTCCTTCCAAACGCTCGTTTGCGCAGCGCAAGGAGCGTATAGCATAGCTTCTAGAGAGCTCCGCGAAATGGGGCGGATATAAAGCCGTTTATGACGCTGATACCAGCCTCATGGACGACCATGACGACGATGACGGGAAGCTATACTGGGTGACCGGGGAGCCGTTTCAAGCACTGGACGTGAATGCCTTGGGAGGAGTGGCAGCCGTCTACTTCGACTGGGTCATCCCATGTAGAATCTGCCTTTGCCGAAGTGAGCTAACGTACCACCGGACGCACCAGACTGCCAGGATGTTGCCATCTGAAGTATCCATTGAATAGCCCCTGTAAGGTCAACTCGGCTCGCTGGCTGACTCGCCTCAACCATCGCCGAATTTCCAAAACTCTGGCAGCGGTTTTCGCGACGACCAGAAGAACACGTCGTCCTCATCTTGTCACATCACCCCTACGGTGAAAGGGCGGAAGCCATGAAAGACCTGCCGATAGCAAAGTCATGGTGAGACGACGTACCAGGGATACCCGAGAGAAACGGGGCGAGCGACAGAACGAAAAGGCTAGATAAAATTAAACGAAAATCAAACAAATATAACAATGTAATTTGAAGTCTCCATCGAACGACGAGACCAAAGACCTCGAACACCTTTTTATTTCGCATTCAGTAAAGTGGTCTGCGAGGGAATAACGGGCAGGACGTCTCGCCCGCTCGGACTGTCAAAAGAAGACGGTATATTTGGCTCAGAAGCTTCGTTGAGACTCGTACTTGACTCGCCACTAATTTTTGTCAAAATCATTGGACGCGCAGTTTGTCTGAAAACAATCTCAGGCACGCATTTATTCGATATCATTCCCAGTTTTCAATAAGAAAACACTCGAATTTCAACCTACTGCTTCCTAAAAGAAGTTGCCTGTTGTGGTGAGGAGCAATTGACGACAAGACGTCGGGCAAACGAGCGCCTATTTAACCTGGCAGCGAGACAAGCAAGCTCGAGTATGGTGATTCTGACCCTGTGGCAGTTTTAGCAGAAAGAGCCTCGAGCCATCTTTTTTTCCCGCCAACTCAGTCTCTCCCGACGAATGAAATGGCCGAAGGAGAGCTTTGCTCGCCAATAACCTCGGAGGCCAAGGCTGAAGTCATCAGTCGTGCTGCGAAAACGCGGATTAAAAATGGATTATCCGCGCTTTCTTAAACACTGGGAAGGCTGAGCATGTCGCACGAGTGGAAACTGTAGTGCACCCCAGCGCTTACCACGTGCTTCAAATTTTTCTCATGTGGACTGATTTAGTGGTTGTAGATGACGCTCAGAAAGTTTCTAATTGGGAACTACGCTTATTTTCACTAAGGTAAAAGTTAAGTCAGAAATTTCAGTTACTCATCCGGCTTACCGTGACAATGAGCTCTATATTATGTACCCCTAGCCGTATAGCGCCCCTGCACAGCATTAATGTAACTTTCGGGGTTTTTTCTTTCTTTTTTTTAAGTAGGTATATTTGGAATAAAGGTATACATTCTGTAGGTGCAAATTTGTGCAGCGAAACGCCACGGAGTACACTCGCGGTGTCACGTGACATCACGTTACACCGCGATCACCCGACCTTAGTAGATTTAATAACGTCGACACTGACGTCATACGGCTCCACGGCTTCCCACCGCCAGACACGTGACGTCAGGCGACCTGATTGAAGCATGGAATACCTGGTCACCTGACCTGCAGTGGCACCAGCCATGTGACCGACAGCGGCGCCCCGCTGAATTCAGCTGATGACGTCACATTTCCACGTCACTTCCGACGGCACAGCGGTGCGTCCTAAGCATGCGACAGGACTATTTGCCTCTTACGTGGGAAGGTAGGCGTAACGAGCAAACGAACGAAATGAAAGCATGGCGAGGGCCACGCCGCCACCCACGAAACCAGCCCAATCCAAACCACGACCGTCCCAACGAAAGACTGCAAACCACGACCGTCCAAACGAAAGACCAGAGCAACAAATGCTAACGCATTTAAAACAGACAAACAGTAAAGGAGTCCCACCATGAATCCAGTGGGGCACCAGTCCACAAATCGAATGCTGCTTTTGGTCTTGATGGCCGCAATGGCTGCGTTCACATCCTTGGGCATCACATCTCCCCGGTAGAGCAGGCAGCAGGCCATATACTTGCCGTGGCGGGGGTCGCACTTCACCATCTGGTTGACCGGCTCGAAGCACGAGTTGGTGATCTCGGAGACAGTCAGCTGCTCGTGGTAGGCCTTCTCCGCAGAGACGACCGGGGCATACGTGACCAGTGGGAAGTGGATCCGCGGGTACGGCACCAAGTTGGTCTGAAACTCGGTCAGGTCGACGTTGAGGGAACCGTCGAAGCGCAGGAAGCCGTAATTGAGGAAACAACTTGACTGATTAGTCGGTTCAGGTTGGTGTAACTCGGCCGCCCGATGTCGAGGTTACGGCGGCAAATCTCAAAGATTGCCTCGTTGTCAACCATGAACGAGCAGTCCGAATGCTCCAGTGTTGTGTGTGTTGTGAGGATGGAGTTGTACGGCTCAACAACAGCCGTAGAGACCTGGGCAAAACAAAAATACAAGACCAATAAATAAATTCATAAAGCCGGCTCTGCCACAGACGGCGCCAGCATCAAAATAACACATGTTAAGGCGGCGAACGCTTGTTGACAGCTAAAACATTATCCCTGATAGTAAGCTTGGTTCGCCCGCAGTCTTTCTCCAGCGTCACGGTCCCCGAGTCGCTACACAAAAAACAGAAATCTGGGCCAGGGGTAACATATTAGCTTTTCTTTTGTTACTTTTGAATGCTGGTGCCTAACAGTAATATGAGACTTCTTACCATGCTCTATTATTTACGAATTTAGAAATATGCTACTCTGAGGCTTAATTTCACTATGTTGTTTTCTTGTTTGAGATTCATTACTTCTTGAAATTGAAAGCTTTGACCGGGTGGCACAAGCTGCCACCCGATTAAGTGTGTCCAGTCGTACCCATCCATTCATCAGTCTCTCTTCACATATGGAGGGGTGACCAGGAACAATTTTTCCAGCCCTCTGGCACGGGACGGCCGCGTGCAAGGCCAGCTCCTTGACCAGTGAAAAGACTGACGGCTTTGAACGTACATCACGCAGTAATATACATGATCGCAAGCCGATGCGACGCTCATCCAGATCTAAACGGGCAGGGGTGTAGACCGAACCCAGTGTCCCTGGAGTCTGCAGCGCGAAACCCACACATCCTGGGCCCTTGGGTTCAATTCCAACTCCTGCCCGTTTCGATCTGAATGACCATCGTACCGGCGTGCGCTCGTGCATCGTATCTCTAACGGCGTCGTTACAAGTCTTCATTTTTTGGAAGAACTGGCTATTCACGAGCTACTTTCTAGGCAAGTTGCCGCAAAGAAGATATATTGAAGACCGACCTGCGGAGCGGGGTAGATGGCGAACTCCAACTTGGACTTCTTGGCGTAGTCTACCGACAGGCGCTCCATGAGGAGGGAGGCGAAGCCCGACCCGGTTCCACCCCGAAGCTGCGAAAGATGAGGAAGCCCTGCAGGCCCGTGCACTGGTCCGCTAGCTTCCGGATCCGGTCCAGCACGAGGTCCACAATCTCCTTGCCGATAGTGTAGTGGCCACGCGCGTAGTTGTTGGCAGCATCCTCCTTTCCCGTAATCAACTGCTCCGGGTGGAAGAGCTGTCTGCACACAAGGTGGAGGTCGTGTGGAAAGACTCATTCAGATCTATCCAAATACAAACCGATAATGATAGCCGTGAAAGCAGAACAGCCAGAGCAGGCAAGGGGATTTGAAGAATAGGAAAGTTGGGTAACCTAAGTGTAAGACGCCAGTATTGGATACCATGCATGCCCATGGAAATAGAAAGTGAACGAGCTATCTACAGTTTGGCATATATAGTTGCGAGCGTTGCAAGGTGGTTCTGCTATGCGAGTGATATTTGTCCTTGAAGTAAAAAAAATTGTGTGAATACATTCATACTTTGTAATCCGTAAGAATCGCAGAGAACACGATCTTGCTCACGGGGTATATAGGCGCGGGGTATCTTGCTCACGGGGTATATAGGCACAGGTCCCAAACGAAAACATGAAAATCGTGTGTCACTTCGTGGCCACGCTATCCTGGCGGTAGCCAAAGGAAGGCTTCATGACGTAGCGCTAAAGGGAACAGACCGAGTAGAGGAGGCTGCTCCCTCAAGGTCGAAACCAAGGCTGAATCATGACACCGCAGCATTCAACATCTCTTTCCATCACTTTGCTATATGTGACTGCTTAAATTGCAAGCGACTGGAATGCTCAATCAGTAACCATTCCAAGTTTCATATGAATGAGTCATCCAATAACGGACGATTTTGGCAGTAACTTGTGCACCGTAGTCCAAGGGGGTTCTGGGGGGGGGGGGTAGGGGGTGGAAAGCGTAGATCATACGGCAGGCCAACTTGTTGCATTTCCCGTGGTCAAGCCGCAATCTCGACTTTCAGCAAGCCGCCTACGCTGCTCAGTCTGCTCCACTGAACGCCATGTCATTAGGCAATTCTTCGGCAGACGCCAAGACAACGCTCGGACCATTAGATAAGAAACAGTTTGCATGTTCCGCGCAAGTTTGGTGAGCACTGTACTTTCGCAGAGTGTTCGTAATTAACGTGGTCCGTCTGTGAACGCGCACGCACACGCACACGTATTTGTTCGTAATGAATGTGTGTCTAACGAACTTATCGCTCAAACCCAAGACACATTGTGCGTTGATGCAGTGACAGCCTGCTTATTGTTTCCTCATGTCCCAAAATTCATGGCCATGACCAGATCTGCAGCATGCACACAGTGCAGTGCTCTGTCGAGGTAGCCGTAGAAAGCAACCGGCTCTTCTTGCACTGACCTGTAGGTGCCGGTGCGCACTTCATCCACGACGGTGGGCTCGAGGTCCACGTACACCGCTCGCGGCACGTACTTGCCGGCACCGGTCCCGTTGAAGAAGGTGCTGAACGAGTCGTTCCCTCCTCCGCGGGTCCTATCGCTCGCCATCTCGCCGTCCGGCTGGATGCCGTGCTCCAGGCAGTACAGCTCCCAGCAGGCGTTGCCGATCT
Source organism: Ixodes ricinus (assembly GCA_037355805.1). NCBI lineage: Eukaryota > Metazoa > Arthropoda > Arachnida > Ixodida > Ixodidae > Ixodes > Ixodes ricinus. The sequence goes on from JAZHYW010065706.1 coordinate 49,187, forward strand.
GGACTCCGGCCTGGCCCACGTGCACCGATATGCACTCCCGCATAGTTGCCGCGATTAATTGGAGACGGGAGCTGTAAGCAGAACAATAGGAAAGTTGGAAGCTGCTGAAAGATGAACTGTTGTGCCTGCCCCTTGGACAATGAACGCATCCAGGCAAAGTTCAGGGAGAGCCTTTGAGGGAAGCTGTAGAAAAAAGGACAGAAGCAATCAAATCCTCCGATCCACTAGAGACGCCATGAAGAACTAAAAGGGGGAAGCAACAAATTCAAATATAAGAAATATCTGTCAACCCCAAAAATGTCCTCGACTATCCTTCCAGTAACACCAGTGGAAGTCCGAGCTTGATTGCGTAACGTGACAGACAGGAAACATGACGGAAATCTCAGGTTATATACTTCAATCTCCTAATTAAACTCCGTTTCATAAAGACAATGTAGTTTTCTGTTGGTCAAGCCAGAGTCAGACGAATGGCGAGAATCCCGCGGTTATGCGTAGCTTGCATTGACGTCAGTTCAGCAGCCATTAAGAAACATGAGGGATGTGAAAGAAAAATTTCATATCCCCGAGTTGGTTTTTCTTAGAAAGAACAAGTAAAAATAACCACTGCCATGGTGCGAAAACATCATGTGCAAGGCAGGGACTACACATGGCTTACACCCGACGTCATTGCGCAAAGCTGTCTCATTTAATACTTGTTCTTGCCGAGAACCAGAAACTCGATGGTGCGTGGCTGACGTGACGCCAATGCAAGCCAGTAGACGTAAAAAAACACCTTTCCCGATCATGAAGTGTCGCAGGAATAATTAGCGACGTAAAGAAATGTGCTCGCGCAACCCGCCCAAAGTTCTTCGAATCAATCTTTCAAGAGCCCGTAATCTTGCGACACCCTGCTAGGGCGTCGGAGCCCTCTAGGGAGGCGGATGGACACAATACAAAAACAAGAGGCACGTAAATTACCGCTAATTAAAACTGAAGGCAAGGATCGCGTGCCTGCCCTTTATTCTACAGCCTTTGTGCCAGCGCAAAAGCCAGAAGGCCACGTCACGCAGGCCTAACTGAGAGCAACGGTTAAGACCGGTGCATGGCTACGATTTATCGAATATCTTTCGCGAATACGAGTTCAAAAGACTAGCGATGCACATTTGGGGATCGTGGTAGGGGCTGGAAGAGGATACACAAACCGTGTAAATGAAGTAAACTTACCAAAAAAATGGGAGAAAAGTGGGTGGTCTGTTGAACTGGTTGAAGATCACGAACCACTGCGGAAAACAGAAAAGAACGAAGAGGTTCCGGTGTCGCCGTTTTTTTACCGTGTCGCGCCGCAAGTGTCGGATTCGTTTGAACTAACTTTCTTTTCAGATTCACTCAATTTTATTAAATAAATTTAGAAAGGTGTATAAGTGTCAGGATTAATATAAAACACCATTGCTATATTTTTACTTCCGTGACAGTTACGTTAGAATACTTTTTTTTTTAATACTGCCACGCGGTTACTTTTCCTCTGGGAATTCTTCACTTTAGTTGCGCAGATAATCCTACGTAATCATGATCTCGACTTGGTGGGTGACGCAGGCTTCGTTGGAGGAGCAGCTTTAGCGGTCCGGCGAGAATGACTCATGAGCAACACCAGATAGAAGGCGATATGGCCACTAAATAAGCTACTTTTGAGAGTAACGATACTTTCCCGTTTTGGGGCTTAAAATTATTGCGGACAATTACCTTAAGTTTTATTCGAAATCCCAGGAAACACTTTCCCTCCTCCACAAATGTTTAAACAGTTCGCGACAGAGTACAAAGCAATATTACACGAGCTTCCTAACACCGAATCTGATGCTGAGGAAGTCGCGCTTTTGGATCATGACACTGGATCATGACGATCGGCAGTTGCGTCTGTTCTGTACTAAGCACCAAGATGGCGGCGCCCACAACAATATCGGGGAACAGAGTGCCGATACTCCAAGCGTAGTTCATTCAGTGGCTCTAGATGACAAGGCCTTTCCACTCCCCAAACGCCATCACTAATCGGCTAGAAACTGAGGGAGAGGAAAGCACTGAGCTGTTGGAATCATAAGTGGGTAGACGAGATAGCTAGATGCCGTTCTCTCGACTCATTGTTCGAATAAGTTTGAACGCGGACACCGGCGCTTGACGTTCGAATTCCGCGTTCGACGAGTGAGTGGAGACATAGGCCGTGTACCAAAACGTACTCGATCTCGCTCTAGAGCAAAGGTTCTGTACCTTGATATTCGAAAACCTGCCCACGTCCAGCGTTGCTCAATCTGTCTTGTCACGTAACACGATCCGCCGGTGTAACTTGGATCCATTCGAGCAAGATTTGGAACACAGCCAAAGGCAGCTAGCTTGGCGTCTCCCCACTAATCATTCCAACCAGAGCTCGGTGCTTTGGCTTACCCGCCGCGCTCTGGTCTCCCCCTCTCTCCAGTTTCTCTAAACACCACCCTCAAATATGGCGTCCAACGAATGAATACCCAGAGTGCATGCTCAGAACGAGCTCACCAGGAGGGGACGAACACAACACAGCGTTGTGTTGTGTTCGTCTCGTTCTGTGTTCCTGAGTTTCGGGTTTTACTACCATGATTCGTCTGCTTCTTCTTGTGGGGGATCCGGTGACGTCAGAATGCCGAGCTCTGAATAGCTCAGATCGAGGGATAGTGGCTAGACCTCGAAGCAAGCTGTCTTGAGCCCTACCCACTTTCCTGCGGTCAGAGCCCATCGGAGCTTGGCGTTCTAACGTCACCACAACCGCGGCAAAAGAAGCAGAGGAGGCTTGCGCTCCGCGTTGGCAGGGCGCATGCGCATACCTCGTGCGGAAACTACGCGTTTGCCCCCACCACGCGTGAGGGCTTGTCTCGTAAACAGCGCGTTGGAGTTGACGCGTTTTTTACAAGTACCACTACTGACCATTGCTGTGAAAACACGCAGGACACGTGCCACGGGCTGGTGCTCCGCCTCCATGTGCTTCTAAAGTCTGGTTCAGGAGGTCGTGGTTCAGACAGTTGCGTTTGACTGCGTTTGACTGCGTTGCGGTTGCGAGAAACCTAAAGCCTGGTTCAGACATGTTGCGTTTGACTGCGTTGCGGCAACGAGAAACCAGGACATCCCTGCTGCTTATATCACGTGCCAGGATGGTTTCTTGAATTGGATTCCACGCTTCATACAAAGCTGCAGATGTGCCGGTGACTCGCTTTCGGTTCTCGACGCAACGCAGTCAAACGCACTCAACCGCAAGTGTCTGAACTGGCCTTAAAGCCCCTTCATGTTTCAAAAGTAGTGCAAGGTACGGCGATGCACGAGGCACGTGCAACGTGCAGCCCTTGGGAAGATCATGGCGGCACAGTGCAGCACTGAGCCAGATTTCAGACGCCATCAATTTCCCAGAAGTGGCGCGCGGCACGTGCCTCGAGCTTTTCTACAACAATGAATGGCGCCACTTTTCCCAGGATAGAGGGGCTTTAGAGAAACCAGGACATCCGTGCTGCTTATATCGCGTGCCAAGATGATTCCTTGAATTGAATTCCACGCTTCATATGAAGCACAGAGGTGCCGGTGGCACGAGGCACTGGCCTCGTGAAGTGGCACATCTGACGTTACTTGCAAGGGAAAACGCATCAAGGGGCGGGTTTGTTTGTGTTTTCATGCAGCTCTCGCCGAACGTGTGTCACGTTCGGCAGGGGCTCGTGTTCAGTCGGCGATCCGAACGCGGACCCAGCACTCGGGGATTGTTTACTTCATCTTTCTCGGCTGAACGCGTGGAAATGGGGCACGAGTAGTGCCCGATCTTTGCCCTGCGCTCAGTCGAAAAAGACGAAGAATCCAGTGACTTCTGTCTTCTGTTAGTGAACCTAAATTCCTCGATTAACGCTTTTGTTAGGTAAGACGAGCTCATTATATCCTCCCTGTGGTAAACATGGAACTCTGGGAAAAAAACAGGCTGGACATAACGCCCCTCAGACAGCACTCCCATCTTTACAAATTCACAGCCCTGCGTGGGATCTCCACAGTTCATCACGCGCATGTTAGTCGCTTCAGAAAGCAAGCAAATCACGTGCCATACGCACGACCGCTGAAAATGGCACCCACCTGAAGCCGTTTTCTGGGAAGGTCTTTAGTTCGCTCTCCGTGCCAAAACTCTGTTTCATCATAAGTGCGAGCGGAGGCAATGCTACAAGCACGCACATGTTTCGAACGACCTTCATTTCACAAGCGCGCGTCCATAGCGCGACTGCTCAAAGCTTCGCCTCGCTGTTGCAGTTTCTCCTTCGCAGTTACGGTGGAACATAATAAATAATTTTATTTCTGAAGGAAAACAAGCACGCTATTGAATGAGCAAGCACAATGGGGACTTTAGCAAACCGTTAGCATGTTCCGCGTACAGCATGCTTTTAAATGCGCGCCCCGCTGTTAGCGGTATCCCCCGGGCTCTGGTAGGGCAGTACGCGGGACTAGGTAACGGTTTGTTAAAAGTATATTTTGCAAGATATTATACACTATAGACAAGAAGTTCAAACCCGGCGTTGATGACCCTTTTTTAATGAATATTGGAACGACAAATACAATATCCAGAATTTGTCCTGAGGCAGACCCCGGTGAAGTACAAGGGACTGACCAGATTGAAGAGATCGATGAGTTGAAAGGTACGTTTGCAGTAAGCGAGTTCAGTAAGTTATTTAAACAATATGCGCCGTAAAACAGGAATAAAAGAGAGGGACACAACGGAAAGAGCTTCGGGTTGTGTCCCTATTTTTTGTCTTTGTTGTGCGGCGCATATTGTTTAAAGAATCGTGCTTCAACTAGCCCATCTCTCCATTTTAATTCGTTGAGTTATATGCTCGCCTCTCAGAAGCGAAGTTCTCAAATTTCGCGGCAGCCTTGATCGTAGTGTCCGCTCTAGCGAGACATATGCGAACATCAAGTCAAACTGGCGTTTGCCAATGGCAACCCAATATACTCCAAAACCTTTTACGGCTCTAGGTTCGCATCTTGTCAATAAATGTTAGCACCGAAAATATGATTGGAGCAATCTTACGTTTTCTGCGTCGTGCCTTAATCCAGAAAACATTTATTTTACCTTTGCACATCACTTTCAGTTTGCTATATATATTTTTCTTTTTATATCCTTATTAATACTCCCCCCTTTTTTTTTCTCTCTGTCCTGTACGCGTCGTTTCCGCCAGCCCCGCGTACAGCAAGAAAGTCGTCGTGCTGAACGAGCATATTTCATATTTACTGTTTCGCTTCGAAAACAACCAACCGATCGGACATACCGAATAATAGGCATAGCCCCAAGTAAGCGTGATACCTTTTAAGCATCTTGACCGCAACTCCTGCTGTTTCGTGGGAACGCTGACACCACGACACCGCGTCGTGTAATTTCGCCGACCTTCGATTACCTCGTAACTTCGACTTATCACAGCACCACATCCTTCTGATATTCTCCTAACTTTCTATCGGCAAGTGCTGTTGGGGCAATTGCTGTCATCGCTGCTACAAGAACGCTAACGGAACATCGAAACTGAAATGCTGCGAGTGATTACACAGATCTAACTTCTCCGGAGGCGAGCATGGGGCGCGGTGAAGTTTTCCGAATCGCTCGGCGCGCCCCGTCACTTTTCCACAGATCAGTTGGAGCCGCTCGGCAAGCTCTCCTCCGGTTCCGGGTCTACGAGCGACACACGGAGAGGTTGCTAACATTTCGCAAGGGGCGCAAGAATCTGCTTGGCTAGCGTGCGCCAAGCACTCGCTATTTGTCAGGGGAAGGGGTTTAAGTGTCTTGGTGCGGTTCGTTGCCTTGGCATAGCCTTAAAGTCACCTCCAGAAAATACGAGGCTGCCCCTTAATTAAGGCTCGTTCCACACCTGCGACCGACAACGACTAACTCCGACCCAACCTGTTTTTGTTTTTGTTTTCCTTTATTTGTTTGCGGATCTTTTCCGCGTAGGGGAGCAGAGATAAAGGCATGGTGCCTGACGGAGCCTCTGCCCCCCCCCTTTACAGTTCAGCAACACAATATATACAGTCTACAAAATAAGAAACAACTATTGAACAAATATAAAACTATGGAAGAAATATGAAATAACTCTGGAAGAAATATGAAATAACTCTGGAACAACTAAGGAACAAGTAAGAAGCAACACCAGACCACGGCCGGACTGGAAGCGCGCGCTCTCTTTCTCTTCTTACGGCCTTTGCAATCGCCCGACAGTCAATGGCATTTTTTCTCCGCATGTAGTTCACTTGGTTGCCGCCGAGGGCGCAACCACCTCACCTCACTTCACCCTACTCGGAGAGTCCCTGCGAGCTGCTTTGCGCTGGTGTTCGAGCTTCGTAGGTTGTTGTTTTGGCAACGGTTTATTGAACTTCGCTCCGATTTAAGTCACTCTACCGACAGGCAGTGTCATCAGCAAACTGCGCTCCCCTGTGACATGAACGGGACGGGACCTCTGTACTTGTCTGACTCCTCGCACGCCGTTGTCAATGCAGTCACTCAATGTGCTTGGCTGGTTTAATTTGCAACCAGTTCCTCAGAATACTTCTGATTAACCATGCAAAGACGGTTTCGTACAGAAACGAAAAATCAGCTGGATATGTGCACAAGCCCTCGAGGAAGCACTTTAGGCTGTAATATGCACTGTGCAAAAAGTTTACTACTACACCCTCGTCTAGAGCAGCTGACCGACTTCATGTGCGGCCTATGAAATGATGATGCAGACCACGGCAATAGATATATTGGGCCTGCTTACATTTCACGAGAGTGTACGAATTATTTAGCATTTAAAGTTCCTCCACGTAGAAGGGGTCCGTCTCCTCCTGTTCTTGAGTTGCAACAGAAGTCGTGGAGGTAAAGACGAGTATAGTTTTTCCGCAAATGCATTCGCTGTCTCTACTTACTACCTTTTACTCCCGAATCTCTCGGAAATGTGCGTCAAATATTCACCGTCTTGGGGCTTATCAGAAGCGCATTAGATAGTGACTGATGGTCTAAACGTAAGGATCAGGTGTCAAAGGCTATAAAAATTTCGGCCGGAAGTCGCGACAGCGCTGAGATACACTGTCAGACGCGCTCCGTGCAAACGGCAAAGGGTAGCCCAGGGGTGAGGTGACAGCGCCCCCCGCGAATTGCGGCGGGAGGTGGCGATTGCCCCAATTGCAAAGGCCGTAAGAAGAGAAAGAGAGCGCGCGCTTCCAGTCCGGCCGTGACCAGACATAGAGATCATCAGTCACGCCACTGTTACGAGATATATCAAAATGCACAAAATCTCTGCAATCAAACTCTGTAGGCATCATTAAAAAAAAAAGTCTGTTTTACCAAAGAAAAGAAATGAACAAAATTAACAGTTCATGAAAAGTGACTTTAGTTCGAATAAACTATATGGCTGTGACACATCCTAAACTGGAGAGCACATTATACAATTGAAAGTGTAATGTCATTTGACACCAGCACCTTTCTGCAATGTTTTTTTGAAAGTATATGACGCTTGATCAAAATCTATATCTATATCTCTTCTGTTTAAAGTTCTAGTTATCTGATAAGTTAAGGCTTGCCGACCGTAGTTCGTCCTTATGGCTGGCATCTTTCGCTTTGGATCTCGTAATGTGTATGGATTCAAACTATCTGTTGGTGCGGTGTGAAAATTTTTTATCTGTATTCATTGCAAGAGTTTGAAATAATGGATCCGGTCTGCCTTCACCATATTATATTTGACAAATAGTGGCTGTGTGCGTAGACCCCTTTTATCCCCTTTATAATTTTCGCATATGAGTCATACATTCTTCTGTAGTAGGATTAATTTATTGTAGTTTGTACCAGTCGTTGTACCCCAGACCATAATGCCATAGCTCATTTTGGAGTAAAAGTGAGTATGCTTCGTTTCAGCTTGGGTCCAGACGCAGCCGATGCTACGAGCGCGAGCGTGTGGCCCTGAACAGTGCTTGTATTGCACGAGCGCGCGTGCTTGGCAGGGACGCTGAAAGCCCGGAGCTCGCGCTTGTAGCATCGCCTGCGTCTGGACCCAAGCTGAAACGAAGTATAGTACAAGATCTGTTTAAGCCTAGTAGGCAGTAAATGTTGTATTTTAAAAAGACGTCCACTCACTCGGGATAAATCAGCTTTGAGTTTATTGATATGTGTGTTCCATGAAAGGTCCTTACCGAACCATACACCCAAAAACTTTAGATATGTCACTTGCTCCAGTACCGTGCCTTCAAATGTTATGTGACAGTGCTGTCATCTCGTTTATTTACCGGCTTAAAAATTACACACATTGTTTTATTTGTATTTAAATATAAGCGATTGAGTTCTAACCATTTGGATAGCTTCAACAGATATTCATTAGATAGTGTCTCTATACCTTTTTTTGTTACACCAGAAAAGAAAACATTTGTGTCGTCGGCGTACATTATTAGTTCCTGGCAACCAGGTATTTCCGTTAAATCATTTATGTATACAAGGAATAGCAGAGGTCCTAAAATAGAACCTTGGGGAACGCCATGGTGAATTTTCATCTTGCTAGATGACTGATCATTTATGCATACGTATTGATACTGCGTATTGATAAGCCGATTGTGAGAGCTTACGACGAATTGCGTAGCAGCAGCCATGGCGGTCGCAGCGCCTAAAAGCCGATAGTGTCGGAGTCGGTCGGAGTCGGTCGCAGATACGTGAAACAGCCTTCTTTAGCGCCGTTCACACACTTGCAACCGAGTAAGGCCGAGAGAGACAAGACCGGTTTTAAGCCTCTTACAACGGCGTAGGACCTGCTCCACAGCAGCGCATCTGGTCCCACGCCGTCGCAAGAGGCTTAAAAACCTGTCTTGTCTCTCTCGGTCCTACTCGGTTGCAAGTGTCTGAACGGCGCTTTTAATGCTTCCAGGAGAACAGTGGATGTGGTAGAATTGAGAACGTCAACTTCAAGACTAGTTTTCTTAGTGAAACTCTATTTACTTTTAGCGAGATATGTTACGGACGTTCTTGGGAAAGTGCTTGTGCGTTGTGCAACACTTGAAAGCATTTGGGTTAAGACCCGTTCACACACTTGCAACCGAGTAGGACCGACTGAGACGAGACCGGTCTTTACCCAGGTGAAAATTTCTCCAAGTGGTACCACTTGCAAGTAGTTTATTGAACAGGTACCACTTCAAGTAGTACCGCTTCAACTGGTACCCGTTAACTAAACCACTTGAAAGTGGTACCACTTCAAATGGTACCACTTTAAATGGTACCACCTCAACGGGTTGCTTGAGCAGCCCACAGCGCTACAAGTTGCAGCTCGGCATCTTTCGAGGAACAGCTGGGCAGTCTTGGGCGCACCGAGTTGCTCGCTAAAACGAGTCTTGAAGTTCTCACAAGCAAATAAAGAAAAGGCTATACCGAAGCTACACGGGCTACAGATAAAAGCAACGGCTAAACACGCCAATCACAAGCCGAAGTAGCGGTGGTAGCGGCTCAAAGAAGCGCACTCCGCGCAAAGGCACGGACCGGAGGAAAAAAAAGAACGATACTGACGTCACGGCTCAATAGGAGTTTTCGTAGACCGCGTTTCCCCCTCCGCTAAGCTCCGCTAAGCCCTCCGCAACGAAGCAGCCGCTACTGCCACGGCGCGCCGATGGCCTTGACTGTAGAGTTCCGGCCAGCGTAGCTGGTTGCGGAGAGCGTTGCGGGACAGCGGAAACGATCTACGAAAACTCCTTAATGTTGCTTTAGCGATCGGCAACCCGCTGGCCGCCCGCTAAGGAGCAGCGGGTCGCGGCGGGTCGCATTTTTATTATCGGCATGTTAGTTGAGAATGCGGCGTCCCCCGGACGTAATATTTTGGCTGGGGGTCGTATTTTGTGTCACTACAGCGATACCAGTAATTTATTTCATTTTGAGTTTTGGCGGAGTTGCTCTTTAAAGTGGTACCACTTACAGTGATACCACTTTACAGTGGTACCAATTTAAAAGTGGTACCACTTTGAAGGGGCATCGCTTGCGAAGGCACATTTTCGTGACCTAGATGAACGAAAACAAAGCCAGTTATTACTTCGCTTTTTATGAAAAAATTGAAAGAAATGCTGCTTGCAAGGCACAAGTGCATGGGTAGCACGAGATTAAAATTCGATGCCCTGGCGCCTCAAAGCTTTTCGGGCATCCTGAATTTTTTGTGCCAGCACGTTCGATATGCCGCTGACGATATGGTTCGCGGGCTCCTTGTTTTTCTGGCCCCAATGTTGCGCTGTTTCTGCAAGGTAATGCAGAGGGAGAAAATATAGAAAAGCAGCTCGCAAGAATATACCAGAATATATGTCTTTCTCGGTCCTACAACCTAACCTACAACAAGGCCAACTTTCGAAGGAGTCAGCTCCTTGCGTGCCACACAATCCGGGTTCTTGTAGCTCCTTTGGGGCCACTTTGCCCCCGTATGTCCTCTGGGCCAGTCCTTTGCGGCCCCATATTGCCTCCGCCATGTCCTTCGCCACCATAGATGGTTTTACATGCCCCATTATTTTGTCGGCTTGGCCGGAGCCGATCGTCACGCCTCGATTCACATGGTACTGCAGGCCAAAGGTTATATGCAGTATCACTCTAATGCAACAGTCTAAAGCAATTGTATTTCCCCTCACCCTGCCACCTCAAATGTCAGAGAACTTGCGATGACCCACAACCTGAAGATCCGACTCTAAAAAAAAAAAAAGAAATTGTTATTTTTTGTTTGAAATGTTCCTTAAATTCAGTTAGCTCACCCCTTGCCGGCGGTTTCTCCTCTCGGATAGCACCGGGAAGATTCCTGGTGGGGGTGCGAGGGGCAGTCCTTGGCAAGGAGTGAGCGGGAGGAGATGGAGGGATGCCAGCCAGGTCCTTTTGAGCCACTCCAGCAGCATGCCCACGTGCTGCACGGTATGAAATAGATTAATGCATTAGCTGTATGAGTGCAAATATTGAACCAGGTGATGCTGCTTCCACACAAAATTTAAAAACGGGATGCATAATGAAGACTAATATAAATGTCCATTAGAAAGACATTGCAAAAAAAATGTTTAACAACCTTCATAGTTCACGCACATCATAAAATGCATTTTGAAAGGAAAAAAATGTATCAGCTATATTTACGGCGCAAGAGTTTTTTTTTGGCTTGCGCAAATTTGGCTGCTAGCGGCTGCTGGCTTCATGGTAACATGGGGTTATGTGTCAAGCCGATCCACAATGATGGGAGGAGGCTTAGTTCCCCTCAACAAAGAGAAAACGCACGAGAGAAAAATGAAAAGGAGGACCGCTCGACTAAAACAAACCTACTGCTGTAAATACAGCTTCCGGAAATTTTTCTTCACGTGGGAAATTAGTTTTATGACATGCGTGACATATCCACGGTGTTGTCTTCTTAAATTTATGAATATTTTCCACCTTAAGTCCTGACTACTATAGGTCCTGACTAAAGGGCAACTCTCAGTCAATTCCGCACATTCTAGGCAATGCGGGTGATTATCTTGTCAAAGCTACTAATGAATGCCTCTGTGTCATACTTGTCCGAAAAGTTATAGTTTTCTCGCAAACTTCGTCTAAATAGAAAATCAGAAAGCAAAACTGAAACACTGCCCGCAGAGGGCAACATTCCTCGTCACATACATGGACATCACGTGGTACGGACAGCCACGTCGGCTACATCACCGACGCTCCAGACCCTTCTCTTTAGCTCCCTCGCGCCCTGCGCACACACCTCTAAAAGCAAGAAACAAACTAAACAATACTTCCAGCATGTGACGGTTCGCTTCGTTGGCTTGCTTAATAGGATTTTGACGGAAGTGCGTCGTAATATTTGGACATGTGGGCTTTTCCGATGATATCAAGTAGGTATGCTGTTGTTGTTTTTTCTCTCAACATTCAAATTGAAGCAACAAAAATGAACCGGAGTTGCCCTTTAAAAAACAATCAAGCTCAGGAAAGGAAAAAGAATGCTTACTACCTGGTTAGGACAAACATAACACAAAATAAATGTTGAAAAAAAATTCTTCTTTGCCCGTTTGTAACAATAAAAATGTTCCGATTTCCGCAAAATGAAAAATTTGTATTGCGAAGTAAATATTGGGCAAACATTTTTGTTGTGGCAAACATTTATATTGTGCATGCCTGTCCTAACCAGGTAGAAAACATTATATCCAGAATTTGCCTAGCTCTATATTTGAGTTCCCTTCTCGTCTGCCCCTTGACTAAAATCATCACGTCGTCAGCGAATGCTTGAAGATGCACTCCTCAGGAAGTGTTTCTGTAAGAAGGGTTGATATTAAAACATTCCACATTAAAGGGCTTAAAGGTGAGCCTTGAGGGCACCCCAAAGTCATGATCTTAGTTATGTTTTCTTTAGTTAACGTGTATACTAGAGGTCTATTGTAAAATATTTATTTTACGAGAAAATAGATGTTACTAGGTAGATTGACAGTTTTGAAGTAAAGAAGAATAAAAGGTAGCCATATCGAGTTAAAAGCATTTGATGTGTCTGGGATATCATAATACATTTTTTTTTCTTGTTTGTAGCAACGTATTTTTTTCTTGGAGATTATATAAAGCTGTAGTTGAAGATTTTACATGTGTGAAACCATATTGTAGTGAAGAGTGTAAATTATTGTGATATAAAAAGTAATATATTCTATCTTTTACCAGTTTCTTGAGAATTTTACCAAATATAGATGAAATACATATAGGCTTATAATTTCGAGGTTCGTTAGTTAGTGGTATTAATATGACTCTTGACGTTTTCCAAATATCTGAATAATAGCTAAATCTTAAACATGCATTGTATATATATAGGACTAGTATCTTATGATTATTAACTATTGCTTTGATAACATTTGTAGTGAGTTTATCTGTACCCGGTGAAATTCGGGGAGCCAGTGCTGTTAGTATTAAATTAAGCTCCGTTTCAGTGAAAGATACGTCATCTTCTGTCTAATTTCCTTCATTTAATAGAGACAAGGTAGTTCTTGTGGTTTTGCATATGTTTCTATTTTATCCACTGGGAAGTGATAGTCTAAGATGAGTAGGATGGATTCTTCTAGTGTTTGTGTTTCAATCCCATTAGAGTCAGTTTTAGAAGGACATAATATAGGATGTTTTATTTTCTTAGTTGCTATTTTATATGGTATACTAAATCTATTTATATTTGAGATCTATGTGCGGAAATTATGCCACTATGTTGTTTTTGCTTCTTTCATGTGTTTTTTTCTTTTATCATGTAATACGGCTTTTTTTATCTTACCTCTTGCATTATGTCTTGTATTATTTTTACATCTTCGATATATTTTACGTAGAGCGCCTACTTTCTTCCGCTCTATTTCTAAATCAGCATTCCACCATATTAATGTTTTGTAATGTTGTTTCACTATTTTCGAGAGTTTACTTATGTATGTGTGAATCGATCTTTACCTAAAATTGATCTAATATATTAGTTTTTCTTTAGTTGTACTACTCTGATGTTTTTGTGCTAACATCCATCTGTCGTTCTTTTATTTGTTCTAGTAATTTTATTTCGCCTTTTTTGTAAGTCGTTTTGATGGACCATCAGAGTTTCTTGATGGTCCATCAGAGTTCCCTGATGGTCCGTCAGGCCTCCTGATGGACCATCAAGAAAGTCTGATGGACCACCAAGCAAGGCTGATGGACCATCAGCCCATTCCTGACGGACCATCCGACTTTCCTGACGGCCCATCAGGCTTCCTGATGGACCATTAAGAAACTCTGATGGACCATCAGATGCGTTTAGATGGTCCGTCAGAAGTTCCTGACGGCACCTAATGGTCTGATGGACATTCTTGATGGGCCATCAGAGGTTGTCTAATGGTCCGTCAGAAGTTTTATGTTTCACTTCGGGTCCATCAAAAGCGTCTTATTCCACGACCGTCGGGACTTTCTTTGCACACAATGTTTATCAAAAGTGCTTGATTAATTGTTGCTCACGGTATTCTGACGGCGACGCGTCTGAGGCGTTTAATATATATTAACATTTGCTATGCGGGTCGCGACATATTTGCCAGCATGTGAAGAGTCGCGGGATCGCAAGTTGCTGACACAACTAATATGTCACGCGATTTCTCTTTACACACTGAGCCCCCGATTCACCGGCAATTGTGCGTTCGTCTGCAATCAATCATACGCACCGTGGAAACCCGTACATACGGGCCATCGTTTCGCATATGCTTTATCACGCCTTTTATTACCAACGAAAAGTTGACAGACTTTTCGTCGAAACTTTATGTTTTACCGACACCGCACCTCCGCGCCCGCGACCATCGTAAGGCCAATCGGACGGTCGCGGCGGCAATTAAGTTCGGCTTCCAAACAGCCCTCGTTTCCATTGCTTTGCTTTACTTCACTCAGTCGGGGGAATGCGCCACCGCCTCGCGGAATAATCATCTCAAAGTCGAGGAGGTTCCGCAATTTCGCACGCTACAAAATAGGCGATTTGAGGCTATGTCGCGAAAAAAAGCTGTCGTTGAATCTCGCGTATGATATATGATGGGCCGCAGCCGCGTGGTCAATGGGTTGATGTGACTTTTTTATTAAGTTGAAAGCCTTTTGTGTCTCATCGTTCAGTCGACCTTCAAAGTGCTTGAGCGAAAACACGTCGAGTCACGAAAGGTACTAAAACCGGCGACACGAAAGGTAGAAAAATAATTATTTAAATAGCGCAAAGGACAGACACGGACATGAAGTAGACGGGACAGCGCTATACTCTCAACTGGGGATTTAATAGAAAAATAAAGAAGAGAAAGAAGCGAAAGAAATTCTACTGAAAACAAAAAGGACGAAAGTAAATGAAAAAAAATTAAAGAAGTATGAGAATTGTAGTTGTAAATTAATAAAAAAAAGAAATAGATAAAAATAAAAAATAAAAAAAAATATTAATAAAGACAATAAAATAATTTTAACATTATTGCAACATGACTTTGAAGGATGAAGTTTTAGATAATCATGCCCCTAACTGAAAACCTTTTGACACTTCATGTGGGGTGGTGTAGGTATAATCGTTCTTTGTCTGATAAGGACACAGAACCGTACCGTGGCAAAAGATCAAGAGAACTTTACGAGGCGCAGGCAATCAAGGCATGTGGTGACGTCTGTGTCAGTGAACCTTTTGTGTCCTTATCAGACTAAGAACTATTATACCTACACCACCCCACATGAGGTGTCAAAAGGTTTTCAGTTAGGGGCATGATTCTCTAAAACTTCATCCTTCAAAGTCATGTTGCAAGAATGTTAAAATTATTTTAATGTCTTTATTAATATTTTTTATTTTTATCTATTTCTTCTTTATGTTCATTTAGAACTACAATTCTCATACTTCTTTAATTTTTTTTCATTTATTTTCGTCCTTTTTGTTTTCCGTAGAATTTCTTTCGCTTCTGTCTTCTTTTCTTTATTTTTCTATTAAAACCCCAGTTGTGAGTATAGCGCTGTCCCGTCTACTTCATGTCCGTGTCTGTCCTTCGCGCTTTTTAAATCATTATGTTAAACCAACTAGCCCCCTTAATATTTTAGTAAGGTAGAAAAACCCACATTATTCAGCAATCAGCTGCACCAGAAACCTTTTAGACCAGGGCGGTCGTTAGCGAAGGAGCGTCGCAGGCGTAGTAGACTCAAATACAGTTTTTACCACCACCACCACCATAGATATAATAAAAATACAAAAAAAACACACAGCAAAAAAAAAAAATACGTAGCTCCGTCCCTCAGGAGGCGTCGAACCAGCGACCTTTCGTTCCGCAGCCCGACGCGCGTACCCCTCCGCCACGAGCGCGAGAATGCCAGCGCATCGGTAAATCATGACTAGTAGCCCCTTCCCTGGCAAATGCTGAGCGCTCCGCGCTAACGCTCGTCGAGCGGTCGGCCTCCGTGAGCGATCGGTCACGTGATCGATCCCACTGGCACGCGCTGCGGAGCAAATCGAGCGTAACGCTCCCAGCGCCACCGCTTCCAGAGCGTCTGCTCTCGCTTTTGAACAGTTGCGGTTCCCATTGCTATCTTGCTGAAAGCATGAAGTTCTGATCGGAACTTGATGCTTTGACAAAAAATTGATTGTTTACTACTTGATTAACGGTGACCCCGACGTTAAGACACAATTTATTTTCCCTTACAGTTATATAAGCCCGATAAAGACAACTAGAAGTACTTGTACGAGCCGTAGGATGCTATTAAGCAATACCAAACACGTATGCCGTAAAGCGATCGCCATCTCCGAAGGCGACTTCCATCTGCGGAGTATTCGGCGTGTTGTCTTCTAATTATTCCAATTACATTACAGAGGCCACAAAACTCACAAACGACGTATACCTAGCTCTTCATCCGAATAGGCGCGCACAACGCCTTCGACGTAATGCGATATCTTGGGCCTCTTCACTGGCCGGGCAAACGACTCGGCAAACACTTCGCCGAGAACGGCCGCCTCGTCGTCACTCGAGCTGGAGCTAAGCTGGTATCTTCGTCGCTGTCACTGCGTTTTATTAGACCTCCTGAAATTAACTGCAACAATGTCATCAACGCAGTATGCTCGGGCGAGTCGGTCATGACGAGGGGAACGAAAGCAAGCACAGCAAGAGAGCCCGCCCAGCAATCGAAACAAAAAAGCCGCGAAACTCCTTCACTCCCCCGCGGGAATGCCGATAACGAAACTGAAACGATGCGAGAGACGACTACAGATCGTACTCCTCCGAAAAGGGCTGCGCAGAGAACTACTCCGGACCGCTCGACGCGCTCCGCCACTTTTCCACGGAGCGGTTGGAGCCGCTCGGCGAGCGCCCCACCGGCTCGAGATCTACAAGCGGCACACGGAGAGATTGCTCGCATCTCGCGAGGGAAACAAGAATCCGCTCGGCGAGCGCGCGCCGAGCGCTCGCTGCTGCCGACGCATCGGCTGCTGTCGGCCCTAGTTTCTTTATACGCAGTGTTGATACTTGACAGATTTCTGGCAAAAATATTCTCATTCAAGTTTATACGCAGTGTTCGACACTCAACGATCCGATAAATTTTAATCTATACTTTACATTTTAAAAAACGTTCGCCGCTTATATCCGTTTGAGCAACTGCGTCTTCAAAAGCTTCGAAGCCAAATCCAAATCCAGGTGTTTCGTGCTGCTTTGTTCCCTTGCGAGCGTCGCCCTTCCTCGTGGAATGTTTTCGAGGTTTTAGATATTTAGGTAGGTTTCACTCGATTTTGCGAGAACGTAAAAGTAAGCGGCGTCCATAGGGCGTTATTTAAGAACTGCAATCCTTCGAATGTGGCCGACTTCGAGCGTAGGACGGTGTATAAGGTGTTTCGGGACGGCGACGCGAACACTCGAGGAGGCTATTACGACGCCGAGATCCTCGAACTGACGGGTGAGTGTGTATTTTTACCATCCCAAAGTGCGACGTAGCCACAAGCAATCGCCGTTTTCTTTCATTTTTATTGCGACTGTGGTTAAAAGTGAGTATTGTGGACTGTGCTTATTTGGGGCACCAAGCTAGGCAAGCCGGGAACACATTTGCGAAAAAAACGAACTGAAAATCGGAGAGAAATCAGTGGCTGCGAAAATCGTGGCTTGCGATTTTCGGAAGACGAGCCACATGAGGTGGAATGCGCGGCGCGGCAATCGCAATGCACTGCGGTTTTCGTGCTCCGACTTCAGGAGACTGTTCGGTAGTCTGGCGAACTGGCATCCGATATTTCGCGCCTCTTAAAAACTTGAGCTATTAAAACCTCGTTGAATGCTACGCGAGCCTTTGTACCACCACCCTTTGATAGAGACAAGGGGTTTTCTACGAAGGTTGAGATGAGAACGCACGGATGGCATACGATGTTGCCTGCGCTGCTTCCGAGGCTGCGTGAACCCCCATGTTGCGAGCCGATCGTATCTTTTTGTTCCGTCCTGTTCCGGGCTTTCGCTCACCGAGCTCCTACGCCCCGAATTCGGAGGCGCTGTGCGAAAATATTTGGCGCTGCAGATCTTTCGAACCGCTCCCGATTTTCGGAAAAGGGGAGGAGCAAGGGAAGAGCCTAGCTGCCGTGCGATTTTCGTGTGCGGTTTTCGCACAAAATTTGGCGTTTTTTTCGCAAATGTGTTTCCGGCTTTAAACTTCAGTTGAAAATGTGTGAACTTAACTGCCTTGCACATGACATCATATGTCACCCTACCAGCCGCCATTGCTCCAGTGCCTTCAGTCTGCGCTCCTTTACTCGTACCCCAACGTTCCGAGTGTCGCACTCCGAGCGCAGCAACTAAACGAAGCATAGCGTACAGTAGCGCAGCACACCCAAACTTTCGACGAGCTGTATGAGCCACTTCCGACCGCATGTTTATGACGAACCCAGTAGCTCGCGGATGCCGAAATTATTTTGAAGATAAATTATATTAAGGGCTCTGTAAAACGGCAAAACAAAAGCAAAAAAAAATATATAAAATGCGCGGCGACGTTAGGAAATTTTTACGAATGTTTCAATATTTCTGAAAGGTTTGAAGACTCGCTTCGACCACATATTCTGAATGTTACTTTGACCGATCTATTTATTGACCATGCATGCTGTTCAGATTTAAATGAAAGACAATAATTCTTGAACTCGCTTGTCCGATCAAGGAACTCTCACACTTGTCAGATATCTTGGGTTTCCGTCTTGCAGCGCGAGAAGGAACCTGTCGATGTGCTACTCCAATACTGGCACACCACCGTTCAATAAATAGCACATTAATTAGTTTTCAGGCGAGATGCATGAACACACCTTTTCCGCAACGTTTTCGCTTTCCAATCGAAGTATCTTTATTCGCAGGGCTGTGCATTCTACAAAGGGCAGCGATCCGACTGTCTTCTCATCCCGACAACTTTTCTGTCGCTCTACTATCATAACGATACTGTTCGATAGATTAATTCGTTTTCAGGCGAGATTCAGGAACAAACCTTTTCCGTAATGCTAATTGCTGGTTTTCAAATCAAGTAATTTTTACTCGCTGGATTAAGCATTCTTCAGCTGAAAAGAGGCAGCTGTCCACTGCACTCCTCGTCTCGACAACGTTTTTGTCAGCACGAAGAAGTCACTTGCACTTCGAGAAATACTCGGTGCAAGAAGAGCGCGCTTGAGTGTCAGTCCTCTGGTGGCGCTTCTGTCCATTTAATGAACGGAGCGCCGCACTCTTGTGCACCGCAGCACAAACTTAACGCGCACAATCGTGGCTGATTCGACGTCAATCCATGCAAGTCATTTAATACATAGCTTGCATTGATGTTGCATCAGCTGCCATTGCTTCCTAACCAATTTATTTATTCATGATCACGAATGTACCTACTAGAAACTCAAGAGGAAACCGCAACTGAACTGGCCAGGCGGGAACGGGCAGCTGAGGCATCTGCAAGTTCACACAAAGCTGCGCCTCCCAAAAAGGTCAGCCCTTGTGCCCTCTAACACAAAGCAGTTTTTGTGGAAATTCTGTCACCAGAATATCATTATCTGTCTAAGTAATGTGGTGCAGCCTATTTTGCTGAGAGTGTCCGAAAGCTAAATCTTAGCCTTAAATAAATTTCTAGATGCGGTCTATGTCAGGATCAAAGCTGAAAGTGACGATGTGGCGGGGCTCTCAAAAGCAGCGCTAGCAGGGACCGAAACGGGCACACAACAGACCGGTCCAACTGATGCAGAAAGAGAGACGATCATGCAGAAAATGTGAGTGTGGAAAGCAGCTTGGGAATCCCATCACTCAGCGTAATGTCATGCTGAGGCCGTAACATTTATACTTCCTTGGGATTGCTCTGTTTCACCACTCATGCAAATCTTTGCAGTTTACCAAGCCTTCTCTATTTCACAAAGGCCACTAAAGCAGTCGGGAGTTACAAGGACGACAAAGAATCAACTAAATAACCAAAACAAAAAAAACACGAGGACCCAATTTGACGCCTGCAACAATGTGTTGTCATGATTTGTTGATGGGGAATGCCGTGCTTTCTGCCTACACCCCAATGTGCATGAGTAATGCTGCTAGGGGGCACACTGGCGGAGCTGCTAGAAACACCTTTCTCTGACCCACCCTGCTCTATCAATTGCAGGACTACCTGCGGCTCGGCTTCCAGTTGATGCGGGAGGTGCTGTAGGGTTCTACTGCCTAACACGTAAGTCATTTATGGCCTCAGCTTTGGGTACTCGTATGTTTACCATACTAACAGAACCCATGCTTTAGCATTGAAAAGGTAACTTTTTTAATGCACCTGCAATATATGAAAGAAGTTCAGTGTGCGGTGATGGAGCCAAAAATGTCATGCAACACATCGCTTATATCTTGCATAGAGGATATTCATTCATAAAGGGTGGAAAAAATAATGTTGAGAGAGAAGGCATGAACGGCAAAGAGCTCTCTACTCTACTGTTGTGGCTGCGCTCTGTTGCTGAGCAGGATTACCGAGGAATGTCCTTCCTACGTCATGAATACGTAACAAGTTCCCCAACGTTGCTAGATTGCCTCCTAAAGAGGCTCCACATGCATCCACCAGGTGCGCATTAAAAGATTGTTTAATTAGCTTTAACATTAGTTTGCTTGTGCCTTTCAACAAAAGACTGGTATTTTTGAGGTTATGTTGCAACATGTGTTTACTCCGTAGACGTTTTGGGTAAAATAACTGGCTTTATTGTTAATATAACGGCATGATGCACGTCCGACCTTCGCCGCTGCCCGAGCGAGTGTGTCCTTTTCTCCCGCTGGGTTTGTGCTGCGAGCGCGCTTCCGCCGATCCCGGCACAAGTACCGCCATCTCATGTCCAAATGGCGAACCGCGGGTTACACATGCAACACATTAAAGCTAAAAAATGAGTGCTGGAATTTGGTTTCCGTACCCTTTCAATGTGAAATTGTTTTTCAGTTGCTGAAGAATGAGATTGTGGGTCCTACCATCGGCCTCCAGAATAAGGATGGAATGGTAAAATAAAAATTTTTGCACTTTCATGCAGTGTATGATATACATTAAAAGGGTTTAGGATAGTGCAGGGGTGGCCAGAGTGACATGGAGTTAGAGCCGCAGACAAAACTACAAAAGTTTAGAGTCGCTGGAAAAAAGAAGGGGGGGGGCTACTTTTAACAAGAAACGATATGGAGAGAACAGTTCTTTCAAAAAAGCACAAGTATAATGGTCGACTACATCAAATAACACTAGGCATCAGAAGGTCTTTTCCACCGCTAAGCAAAATTATTACATGATTCACTAGCCAGTCACTGCCCCTGACAACCGTTATGCGTATACGGTTGAAAGTCTTTTAGAACAATAAAGGAAACAGGGTCACTGGACGCATCTATGTGGCATAAAGCATTCCGGCTGAATGTATGTAGTGTGTTGCAAGCCTGCCAAGACTGTGAGCTCTTTTTAAATCCTAGAACTCTTTTCGTCTAGGGGACACGTTTTCCAGGGAGCCGCGAGCCGCACTTGGACCCGCAAAGAGCCGCGTGCGGCTCGCCAGCCTCAGTTTGGCCACTCCTGGGATAGTGTAAGCACAGTAGATTGAATCGATTGCAACCAGAAGTCATTGAAATATTATTGTAGCCAGGCCCTTAATTGTGGTTATAGCCAGGGCCTGGAAAACATTCTATTGTCACGCTCACCTGATGCAACTAAGGGATTACATACCTGTTTCATGCAAATGCCATGAAGCTTTGTAGGCCCATCAGCTGTGCAGATGCCCATGAAGATAGGAATTCATAGGTAGTGCTGTTTTAAATTTAAAGGCCTAAATTTCATGCATGTAATTATTTTAGATGCATCTTGGAGTATACAGTACCACTCTGCGTCAACGACTGGTATGTGTGAAGCTGTTTCTCGCTTTTGTTTATAACAGATCCATGTTGGACAAGGTGTGCACTTCAACCAGGAATCCGGGCAACATGCGGAAAGCAGAGTGCGACTCCATGTTTTGCAAGATCACTGCTGCTTCCATACGGCCAGTGGACGTGCTTTTGGAGAGGTCGGTGACCGGTACCCTCTCCAACAAGGCAAAGGCAGCGGGGCAAGAGAAGGCGTTTGCCCCACTCACTCCGCACAAGGTGCAGGCTCTCTCATTAAGCAAACATTTTGTTTAAAATCTTGATACGAATCTCGCGGAGTCGCGTAAAATATTTCATGCTAAATTCGTATCAACGAAAGCGAAACAAAATTTATATTTTGAAGCACAAGGAATGCATGAATGTGCATTTATTTATGGTAGAAAATAACTTGTATGCAGTTTGCACGATTCTAACACGCCCCCGATAGTAACACGCGGTTATATCCAACCCACGAATGTTAAAAAAAATTTATTAATGCCGATTCTACCGCGCAGATAATTTAATGACGGCTGAACAACATACACTTCGTGGAAAGCATTTTATCAAATGCACATATACTCGGAAAGTGCCCACACTAAGTGCTGTTGAAGCCCTACATCGAAAACTTGCGAGCGAAAACTCGGTTCCTTTGTTTTTTCGAACCAAGGTCGCATGTCACCGTGGACCACACCAAAGACACCACCAACATCACTCGGTTTTCTGTTTTTGCCACCGCAATCACTTTTTTTTAGAGGTAACCATATAGTAAAATCGGTTTTGCTTTTCCAAGGTTGAAACACCATTCCA
>JAZHYW010065709.1:0-17522 GCA_037355805.1 Ixodes ricinus
TTAAAGAACCCTGAAAAGAAAAAAGAGTTCTTTTTTAACAGTCTGGTTGGGACACGCGTGTCAAAAAAATCAATTTTACGCGCAAAAAAAAATTTAGAGCAATATTGTCGGCGCGAGACGCGATTTAGTCAGCAGTCACCTCCTTTCCACTTGTTTGCTCTCTCGGCATTTCGATGCGCGTGGAGGAGAAGGTGGGTCGGCCTTCACGTTGAGGTGGAAAGAGCGAATCACCATCTCGTTGAGCGAATGACCATTCCGTGACGTCATGGACTTTGCGCGCAGAATTTTAAATAAATCTCTCGCCGTCAATATTGCTCTAAAAATGTTTTTTCGCGTAAAATTTATTTCTTGACATGCGTGTCCCAATTAAATTGTTTAAAAAATAATTTTTTTTTTCTTTTTTAGGGGCCCTTTAAGCGGCGGGCGTACGAACTAACTTCGGCGGAAGCCCTGCGCCTGCACAGCTAAAGGTGCGCCGGCTGGCGGGCAACCAACGGGTCAAATCTGCCTGAAACACCGTCTTCCTTCACACCCCTTGTCAGATATGCGATCATCCCAAAACTTGCGGTGGCGTGCAGCGCACTGGATTTTGAACCGACGCTACCAACTTTCAGGATCGGCTAGATAACCGAGTTGCGCAACTTATTAAAATAGCTAAAAGTAAGTGCGACTGAGCGCAAACAAAGTAATCGGGTTTTCTTAGCACCTGCACTGCAAAGCCTCAGTGTTTGCTTTCTGTAAGTCTCCTGATACGTACCTTAGTTGTTTAATATGTTACATCGCACAATCATCAAGCCTCTCGTAAAAGTTAGGGCCGTCAATTCGACGTCAGTGCCCTGTACGCCCAACTGAAGTTTTGGGGTGTCGTATATGTGACAAGGGGTGTAAGGGCTACACCCTTTTCTTTTCTTAGTGTGTGGAGCGCCTCTTTGAGGCGCTCCAGAACACAACCAAAAAGTAGCGTCGCGAGCAAAATGACCAGATGCGACCACTCTAAGCAAAGCGCACGTGAAGAAGGCACCCCAGCCAGGGCTAGCGTACTTCCTGCAGTGCTGCAGGCGACCACGTGACTTCCTCTTGCGTCTCATCCGCACGCGCTCTCCCGTGAAGAGGCGCCAAACGAAGCAACGCCCTCGCGCAAGTAGCCACCCCTCGTACGAAATGGAGGGCACTTAGAGGCCACAATTCCCAAAGCTGTCACGGCAGGGGCGTGACACGCCCGCTGCGCTATCCCTTGGAGCGCTATGAACTTCCGATCTGCCTCGTGATGTGGTGGGTCCACGTGGGGAAGTATGCTGCGTCATTCGGGAGCAAGCTGGGCGCACCGACGGTCGCTGTTCACGCAGGCTCCTGTCAGTCATGCCACATGTCCTGCTGCTTCTCCTTCACCTCCTCCCATGGCGCCGAACAAAGACGTCGCAGAGTCAGGGTTCTTCGATTCCCACTAAACCGCCTCGCGAACCTCATTTGTTAATATTGCGCCCAATTATGGGTACGTCCGATTAAATGATCAAGACTGCGTTCGCTTCGGACGCTTCTGCCTTGCCTACTGGGTGGTTTCATTCTGAAATCGAACACGCGTGTCGGGGTGGGTATTTCCATTTCCCCCGAAAACTCTACGTAGTAGCCCACTTCCGTAATAAACAAAACCGTCCTTTAAAAAAAAAATATTTAAAGTAGAGGATGGGGAAATGCAACATTTCGGCTGCTTCATTTTTATGCCCAGTTCTGTCGCCTGTTATAAATAAGTAAAAACTAAAAACCGCACAATAATTTTCGATTAAAACGTATAATGCGCGGCCAATCTGTTTTTAGTTTGTATTAAACTTTTTTATATAAATAGTTCATGCCAGAAATTAAAAAAAATAAAAATGCTAACCATCGCGCCTTTTACGTCTTTAGTGACCTATTCGGAGCCTCGTATCTTAGGATTCGTCGCAAATATTGTTACTAAATACTGTGCGCCTGCAGTGCTCTACATAAGCTATCGACTGGTACCACTGTATTTTCGCCAAGTAATTTATATAAATAAACTCTTCCCTCTAATGTCTGCAATGCCCGGAAGGGCCACCGCACCCTCGCCCTACAGTTGCAGTCCTCTGTTCCCACGCCACTGGGGTTTCAGGCTCGCCTGGAAGGATCTATGCGACCCGCAAGTCCGTCCGCTCCTTGCACACCTCGTGCGCTCGTTCCCTCGTCCAAAGCCCGCACGTGCCTTTGTTTCCCGCCCGATCTCTGCCAACGACGGCGCGCGCTTGGCGCCTTCTCTACGCTGCCCTCCGATTGGCGTGCACCTCGTTGCGTTCTGATGCGCCAAAGACGTGTTTCTGCCCCTCGTTCGCCGCATAGCTGGCCCGTTTCCACCGAAGCTCATATCAGCCTCCGCCGTCGGGTGAGGACAGAGCTCACGCATGCGAACAGCTCTTCTCTGAGAAGATCCACTACCACCATTCGCGTTCGGAAACCACCGCGTCGGCAAAACCGCGTCTCTCGAGTCCCGAGCGCCGCCGTCACCCGTTTTCCTCGCCACCTCTCGGCGGCGAGGGAAACAAAACGGCCAACTCATCCCTTCCCTCGTTCGCTACACCGTGGACTTCAACAACGTCTCTCAAAGGGCTACGGAAGCGAAATGTTAGCGCCTATTTCCTTGTGCAGACGTGGTCTCTCTTATGACAGCAGTTCACGAACACCAGCCTTTCGTCCGTAGACGCAGGAAAAGCGACTTTAAAAACGAATAAAACGGTTTCCCAATACCGCCGGGTAGTTGGGGGACCGAGCTTCGTTGGAATGTCTGACGTCACGGGCCCATAAGAAACAGCGCCACGGCGCGGCGTGTCCGACGGAGGCGCCCGGGCACGAGCGGCGCTTGGCAGTCCTCTCAGTTGTAGTACACCACACTGCGGGAATTCCACTTGGCGCGATTGTAACGCGTTAACGATAAAGCTGGCGCCATCTAGTGACGACGATCGTGATTACGGTGCCCTTGGCCGTTCATGGGCCTGTGAGGTTACGAGTGTGACGTCACTGGCAAATATTCCGAGACGCATGGCGCCGCCTCGACGGCTGATTGGCCATCGAGGCGACGGGATGGCCAATCAGCCATCGCGCCGTTCCATCCGTCGGTTGGAACGAAAAATATAGCCATCCGCTCAAAATACAAGCGTGTGATTATAATTTACGCATATATTGGATTATATTTCACCCGTTTCGAAGTGTTCCGGGGATATTTTAAGTTTCGATTCCGTACCCTTTTAACCAAAGCAGCTGTAAATATATATACCATCACTGGCTAGTAAAGAGCAAAAAAAAAAATACAAACGTTTTGAAGTTTTTTTTTCGTGGCATATACGATTCTGTAAATCCCTGACGTTCTTGACATAGGCACCGCGCATTACATTTTCTCTCCGCGCACTCCGTTGCGGCATAATTTGGCAAACGGCGAATGGGGCTATGTCGCCTCGTCGCCACAACAATAAAAAATGCCATTCGCGACAAAAAAAAAGAAAAAAAGAAAGACGCGCTCGTTTTAAAAGGCAACGGCGCACACACGATCGACCCCTTCTTACTTTAATCGCAAGTAACGTCCCCCATTAGATAACGTCGAGTCCACGCTCCCATCAAATCAAAATAATGCCGCCCCATCCGCATCGGCCGCCTCGGCTGTTTCGCGTGCCGCGGTGGCCGCTGCCGCATTGCGTACGCGTGCTCTCCCTCGTTCATGCTTCGTTGCCCTGGCCGCCTAGAGCCAAAGCTCCCCCAGTGTTCGTCCAAAAGGAGAGTTGTTTCCCTCCGTGCGTGCTTCCGTTCTGTTCAGGCCGAGGGCAAGATCGCTTTCGAGCCATCCCCAGCTAAGCAATTCCGAACCTACGGTTCAGACCGACGGCCTTAAGCGCGTTCTCACATGTGCTGCGATTCCGCGGCCAAAATCGCCGCTCCAGCGGCGCTGCGATTTCGAAAACGATTCGCAAAATTTCGTTTTGCACGATTCGTCGACAAGCGCTTTCTGACACTGCGATGCCCAATGTTGCTTGCAGCATAGCGGACGCGCACAATGGGTTTCAGCGGCTTCCAATAACAACCTCAATGCTGATTTGTATCTTTGATTATATTCTGTTAAAATAAAACAGGCATATGAACACCAGAAATAATATGTCTAGATTGCTTCTTTTTTTTTTTTTTAACTCGCTGTTCTGGGACGTTAGCTAAAAATTATGTACTTGTTTAAAGGAACTACTTTGCAGGTCACCTGGCGGAGGTTGCTACAAATATTCACTCCTGTAACTGAACGACTTTTCCCGAATAAATTATTTCCAACATAACCTCAAGTCCAGCTTTCAGAACTTTAAAGCGCGTTTATCGCCGTTTCACTTCTTGACATCAAAACTCTGTTCAGGAAAATTATCACTTGATAATGAATTGATGTGTGGAGCCAGTTTTTGGAGCTTTTATACTTATATTTTATAAGGAATGCAACTGTGAACTTACTTTCTGGATGTTCATGATATTTTGCTACGAACAGTTCCAGTATCCTGAACCCAATACACGTAAAAAACTAAATCGCTTATTTTCATTTATAGTAAAAATGGTGGCATTTCTTTGTTTCCCATCTACAGCTGCGTGACAGAAGTGTTATATTGTCTGTTTCACCAAAAGAATCGGCCATTATCATTACTGTTTCAAACTAAACGTCAGTTCTCCTCAGTGGGTGCAGTGTATATTTAGGTACTTTTATGTAACTCTTCGAGGGATTAATTAATAAAGATGGAACAATGCATGGCAACCTCTTTCACATTGTTGAATATGCCTTGCAAGTATAATGCAGATCACACTAAACAGTTAGAAAGCTTGCCCTTTGGGTAGTGTCCTCTCTCAAATGCAATTCAGTTGTGAATAGATACATGTTCAGATGCCAAAAGGAAAATGAAAGAGGTCCTGAAACCACAAAGGTTATTCACAGAGCCAAACCAAACAAGCTGAACTAAAGCTCCGGCGAGTATAAAAGTAAAGACCCGGTCATACACTTGTAACCGAGTACTACCGAAAGAGACAAGACCGCTTTTTAAGCCTCTTGCGACGTCTTAAGACCGGACGCGATGCTGCGGAGCTGGTCTTAGAGACGTCGTAAGAGGCTTAAAACCCGGTCTTGTCTCTTTCCGTCCTACTCGGTTGCAATTGTGTGAACTGCGCTTAACGCGATTCATTGTTCACAATGCTTCCCTCTCGCCGGCACCTTCCCCCAAAATGGCGTCGTGCAAACCAGGGAGAGACAGCCCGGAAAAGGGGAGAATGGTATTACTTTGTCGGTTCCAGGGGCTTTAGGCTAAACCCCTCCAAGGCTGAACACGCTACTGAAGCAGTAAATGGGCACACCAGGAGCGCCGTTCACACACTTGCAACCAAGTACGACCGAGAGAGACACGACCGGTTTTAAGCCTCTTGCGACCGCGTACGACCGGATGCGCTGCTGCGGAGCAATCTTACGTCCGTCGCAAGAGGCTTAAAAACCGGTCGTCTCTCTCTCGGTCCTCTACGGTTACAAGCGTGCGAACGGCGCTGAAGGCCCCAACACGAGAAACCAGACCGACTGCGCAGGACTTTCTCCGCATGTTGTCTGCTTGAATGAACGTGAGAACATCGTTCTATGAGCAAGCGTTGCCGCAGTATTTCTCCTCCTGTCACGTGATTCCCTGCCGCGCCGTGAATGGTCAGTGAGCATGCGGCGAAATATAACCTTTTCCACGAAGGCGCCGCCATCTTGAATGCCGTCACTTCCAGTACGGGCAAAAACATTGATTTGCCGTCACCACGCCAATAGAAGACGTTCAGGATATAAGCGTAACTCGTTTTGCCTCACCTACATTTGTTCTTTTTTTATAATTCTTTTTCGTCGCGCAAACCGGATGTCTACCAGGTGGCTGAGGACGAGAGTGAACGAAAAGATCTATAGGAGAGAAATCGCTGCATGTGAAATGCACTTTAGACGAGCCGACCGAGAGAGTCGCAGACGCGCGCACGCTTCCTTCCGAATGTCAAAGCAGACGCAGGCTCTCTACGTTAGCAGCCCATGATAGCGCTGCTGCGTCTCGCTCCGACGCTTGGCCACGTTACCGTGAAGCCGGGCATAGCGATCGGCGTTCCCCCGTTCACCACCGTAGCGGGGTGCCCGCTGGATCTCGCCAACGCTCCCTCACAGCCAGGCGGACGGGGGTTGGCAACGCAGAGGGCACGTGATGCGCCCATCGTTCGAGCGCTGCGATTCCGGTCCCTGCGGTCAGGGCCCCGACACTAGCGTCCGCGGGGACATCGATTGCACTCGAGCCGAGAGCCGACGCAGTGCTCGTGTCCGGTCGAGGAGGCCCATTCGCACCCCGACGACGTGACCAAAAGCCTCGCGAAGGAGCGAAGGACAGGACGTAGCAGAGCTTGACGGCGCGGCGGCAGCTACACCGAGAAGCGCCCAACTACCTGCCAGACGGAAGGTCAAGAAGAGGCTAGTGGCCTCTTCTTAACCAACCGGAGTCTGCCAAAACTACTCCCGCATGCGGATTTTTTATGCAATCGGAAAAGAGTGTTTTTTGGAACTGAAAACGTTCCTCGAACAACGAAGCTTTTTTCTAAATAAACAAATTGTTCCTTCAGGATAACGTCATCGGCGGCGGCGGACGTTTTAAACGAGTACAACGTGATCACTGGCGCCGCGTAATATATACGTTTTAGCCGGCACATTTCAATCAGTGTGATCGCTGATGGGCGTTCTTCTGTGGTCCCTGCCGATCCGTAGACAAGGCCACCATAGCCGAGGCGCGGTCTACGTTCCGGACATTGACGGCCCTTTGGTCCGTTCCTCGAAATTTTCAGAAGCAAATGAAAAATTGAGGATCAAAAAAAAAAAAGGCTCGGAATCGTGTTCTTCACTTCGATCGAAACAGAAAGCAGTCAAAGACACCCCCCCCCCTCCGGTAAGAGTACCCTCAAACGGTCCTTTCGGCGGAAAAATTACG
Organism: Ixodes ricinus; assembly: GCA_037355805.1. Taxonomy (NCBI): domain Eukaryota; kingdom Metazoa; phylum Arthropoda; class Arachnida; order Ixodida; family Ixodidae; genus Ixodes; species Ixodes ricinus. Next base: position 7,002 of record JAZHYW010065709.1, read on the forward strand.
TCTTTCCGTCAGTCAGCCCATTTCACTACGTAATAACTTAGTCAAATGGGCTGACTTTGCCGTATCCAAGTTGACGGGTGCGGATCGCTGTTAATAAACAGCGATCCGCACCCGGCAACTTGAATACGGATGGTGCTTGGTACGACACGTGCACCCCAATGAACTGTCAAAACTAAAAGGGTGACGCCGAGCACAGCTCCCCGAGGGACAGCATTCTCTCGGACACCCTCTTAGCTCTTCGACTGAAACGGAGTACGTTTCTCCGAGTAGCAGCTTGGAATTTCAGCGAATCAACAAGGATTCAGGGGCCTCCTCGGAGTCGAGTTAGACAACTGCACTCGAGAGGCGAGACTCTTCGCCGGGACCAGCGTGCGCCAGGATCGGCCCACCCGACCTCGCAGCGGAGGGGCCACGTGCATCCCTGTGGAAGAGCGGGGCGACTCACCTTGCCGTAACAGAGTCGCTTGTTCATGGCCAGCAGGGCAGACGCCGCGGACTGGTGGTCGGTGAACTCGACGAAGCAGTACGGGTCGTTGCCGGGCTGCGAGACAAGAGAGCGTGTCAGGGCCCTGCCGTAGCGGGCGTCCACGTGACCCTCACCCAGAGCAAGCACGGCGGGGCCCACTGCATCTCGCCGGCAAGCATTGCGACCGGGCCCAGCGAGACCCGGGCGCACACTGGCCGATCGAACGGGGCCCGCGCCCTGCGCGCGCACGCACGTGACAACAGCCGCACTGGCCCCGCCGCCCACCAGAGCACGCGCCCTGGCTGCGGGTGGTCCTCTCTGCGCGTCCAGGTCCCTCGGAAAATTGCACGGGGTCGCGGAGCGCTATTCCTACAAATAAGCCCACGAACGGAACGAACTCAAACTTTTTCAGAGAGCTGTCCTTGAGGTGTTGCATTTATTACACTCAAATTTCACGAGTCTGGGTTTTAGTATACAAATTAACCCCCCCCCCCTCCCTCCCCTCCACCTCGTAGATGGTACCACACACCCTCGGACATGTTTTCGGGAGACACCTTTGTGAAAAGTTTCACTTGCATTCGGGTCACTGACTTATACGAACTTTTTTTTTTTTTTAAGGCCCACGTGGCGCTCGAAAACAGCCTGTACAGTCGCACGTGCAAAGTTCCTTCGGAGTTGGTGCGTACGGCGCGTGGATTTTCGTCTTTCCAAAGCAAGGGCAGCGCCGCCAAGCGAGGACTTCTCGCCGAACTCAGACGCAGCGCTCGTGTCCCACAGTCCCTCTGCGAAAACGTATGGCCAAAATTACCCCCCAAGGGAACGCTGAATGCGCTCGTCTTCCAGACTGTCCGCACAGAACACGGCTCCACCTTATTTTTGTTGGGAAGGGTTCTGCGCTCCATCGCTCCCATCGAGGCCCCTGTGACTACGAACTCGACGTAGTGAAAACTCTTCTACGTCGCACGCAAAGCGGATTCACAGATTTGCGCTTTGAATGTACCGAGCATGTTGCGACGGCTCGGGGCTGCTTGCAACGCGACACTAGCTGTCAGGTAGCTCGGAACACCTTCGATCAGCATATACAAGGTGCCTCTTCAAAAAATGTACAGGGGATTTTACGCCGCAAAAATAAACTACGCATCGCCGCACACTCATTCTCCGCCCAAAGGTAGCGCTAGAGGTCCGAACAAGATGCCAACGTTTCAGCCCGAACCATTATGTTATTCCAAAGTTATGTGGTTTTCTGAAATATTCAATGGAATGATTCGGCCCATTTTCGGCCATTTTCGGTTTCTGGCGCCATAGTATTGACAGATCCGACAATAGCAGTTTTCCCACTGAAATTTAAAAAAAAAACCTCATAACTTTCGAATAAGATATTGGATCGGCTGAAACGTTGGCATCTGGTTCAGACCTCTAGCGCCACCTTTGACCGGAGAATGAGCGTTCGGCAAAGCGTAATTCATTTTTGCAAAAAAAAAAAAGACTGGTATTTTTTTTTTTAGGGGACACCTGTATTTAATTTTTTTAAGCCTCATTTCTCTACCGTGGACCCTAAATAATTGCTATGTTACAAACGACCATTTATCATAGTGCATAGATTTTATCTAGCAAATACACCGCCAAACCAGCTAGCCAGGAGGACAGGACGATTCAGACATCGCCGGGGGGGCGTAGAACCAACAATTCGAGGGCGAAAAGTGCGAAGCGGGGGACTCACACTGGCGCCGACAAACATCGCATTTCAATGGTGTGTTTATGGGCGACGGCGAGGTTCTGCCCACACCCCCATCGCGCATGTGCGGCGCCGGTGGCGTCCGCCAGGGGCGCTCCGGTTTGTTTGTAAACGTGAGGTTTGTGTATATAGCGATGGATAACTGCAAGTGTCTTGTCTAGCCGTCAGCGCTCCCAAGCGGTAGCAATTCGCGCGCGGTCCCACCAGGGCGCGGGCACAGCGCGTGCGCAGAAACCTAGATTCGTGCGAGTAGCCACCGGGGTAGCGTGACGTCAGAGACGCGTGTTGGCGTAAAAAGCCCGTGGACGGCCTCCTCTACCTCCACGTAACGTCACCCCACTCGGATAGTGCCGACTCCGCAATGGGCTACAATGAGCCAGAGCCGTATACTGGGAGAGTCTGGACAGTGGGTGTGACGACGAAGGCGCCGGAGAGGTGAAAAGTGAACGAAAGGAAGGAGAGCGCCATAGAGCGAGAGAGGAAGAAGGGAGCAAAGAGGAGACGAGCGCCATTTTAACGCAACACTTGTAGGCGCAGAGCACTGTTGAGGCTACGCGCCGTCTGCTACGAGCTTATTTCTTTTTCGCCTGAATTAAAGTTTGCATTCAAACGTGTAGAACCTTCATTCGTTAGCTTTTAAGCCACCGAGGAATAACACTATAATTTTCTTGCCAGAGCCTGCCAAATAAAAAAATGCGAAAGCATTAACTGTCTCATGGAGCGAGCTGACGTCATCAGTATGAAGCGCGAAAACGCCAGATAGTTTCCTGCGGTCCCATTGGCTGACGCGCGTCGACGGGGCTCCCATTGGCCACTGCGCTCGTCAGTTTCCACGACCGCTCACCCCATGGCGCTGCGTGTCGATCAGCGCAGAGCGTCCAAGGTCACCAGGGGCGCAAGCGCCGACCGGCGACGAGAAGTACGCAGCAGACGAAAAAGAGAGCGGACGAGCGGCTTGCATGCTTTCGCATTCCTAACATAAGGAATGCTTAGTTGTACCTCGATCTTTTTGAAGTTTAATCATCTCTCATGCAGCGTTTGCGTGACTACCCGAGGAACGCAAGCCGGATGCAGCTCCGAAGTTCGCAGGTTGACCAAAGTGAGGTGCCACATACCACCAATTCTACATCCATCCATGCGTTACCAACTGTACCTAGTTCGGGTTCTCACCGCTAACATTCTAACGCACTGCGGTAGAAGACGGCCTCAATCACCATACGGTCAACATACTCCGTCCGTCTGCCTGAGCCAATCGGAAGGCCCCTCTCCCGATGGGGTTGCGCAATCCGCGGCGCCAACGTTTGAATTTCTACCCGTGGCTGCTACGACGTCTTTCTCTGCTCCGTTCTCCTCGCGCGCTGCACAGAAGCGCGGATGGCTCAGATGCGCCGACGCGAAGTTGGCGAAATCGACACACCGGAACTGGAAGATCTTTTTGCCGGCCGTGTCAGCCGCGTTTGTTACGAGGCCGTTCGATCACTAGAAGCATGGGAGGTCCAAGCAACGTTTTGGTTTTCGCTCGAAGCACGCACACTCATCTGGATGCAGCGATCGGAAATATGCGGAAGATTGGCACCCTGGATTTGTTTACTGCAGGTGAGTTCTAGCTGCATTATGTGACTGTTACCTCTACGTAAATACATTTAGTCATAAGACAGAAAAGAAAGGTCAATGAAGTTGTCCGCGAATGTTAACAAAATGAAACTAATAACTTTTTCTCCTTATAAAGACAATTTTTTTTATGCAGTTCAAAAAGTGCTGAAGCAAGCGCACATTGAGTAGAGACTTCCTTTCTTCTGCATATCTGCAGAATGATGCTGACATATCTACTTATCGGAAAAAGTTCATCTCTCCCAGCGCAGACTTCATCAAGGTACTCATTAACAAGTTCGCAATCCAGTCGTGGATGCCTCAAGGGCAAGTGGCTGCGAAACTGTATTGTTCTTTGAAAAACACAAATAAAACTTCGGCAGAATTCTTTGTGGTTTGATATAATGTCGTGTACATGTAACTCTGCGGGGTCGTGAGTTTTTCGAAGATAGCTATTGGGCCCAAAGGCTGTATTCAAGTGTTCCGGGCTCAAACTAGCTTTCTTTGAAAATTGCAATTGAACCAGCGGAATCAGAAGATAAAACTTGTAACATAGAATACGCAAAATAAAGAAGGGGAAAAAAAAAGAGGGGGGGGGTTGCGGCAGCCGTGGCCCGAGCGATTTAAAGCCCCTTTACACGGAAAACTAGCGCCATCCTTTGAAGAATGCCGCCTGCTATCTTGGCCCGATCCAGGCGGCACTACAGTAGATGCGCGAGTGTAAAAAAGCAAAACATGAAGATAAAAGGTGTGCGCGTCAGGGGAGGAGGGAGAAGGAATGCCTATGCTGTCGGAGTGCAGTGCATGCTATGAGCTCATGCCGGCAATCAAATAACGCCGACTCTGCAACGTCACGGCTTTCATCGTCTTGCTTTGAGCCCATCCTTCGAGGCTGGTAGACCGTGACAGTGCGCTTTTAGCCTGTGTGTATGTATTTGCGCGTGTCTTCCAGCCTTCGACTGCGCTCAGGCCGTCTGCTACCTTGGCCCGATCCAAGCGGCACTACAGTCGGTGCGCGGGTGTAAAAAGCAAAACATAAAGATAAAAGGTGTGCGCGTCAGAGGAGGAGGGAGAAGATGGCGCTGCCTTTCTTATTCAGAGGCGTTAAAGCGATTGGCACCGTTAGTGCCATCTGTCGGCAGCTTTGTGCAGATTTTCCTTTCAACCCAGTTTCGCTACCACTAGAGTTCCTGTATATGCTCCCCGAAGGAGCAGGGTTGTGCATTTGATTCCCCTGCGCCGCTCGCATCTCTATTCGTCGAACGAGATCACAGGGTTCAAAAGCATCCCTGCGCTGCAGAGAAATCGAAACGCCGACCACGACTGCACCGCCTGGTGCCAATCTCTATGCAAAGTCAAAGGGGCCCTGCAATCATATTTAAGCGTCTACCTTTTTTGCGGTTTCCACGTCTCTTGAAGTTCGGGCAAGCCAGCGGGCACGGAGAGAGTAACTAAATATCAGTGCGTCATATTTTAACCGGACGACGCGGAAACCTCCTCCACCGACGAGGGCGACCCGCGGTACCGAAAGCGCGCAAATTGTGACGTCTTTGGTCCTGGGCTTACTACTGGTCAGAGCCGCTAAAAGCTTCTTTTTAGTCGAAATACAAAATATAAGTGGCGCGAACCGTTTCAATTATGTATAAAAGTAGTTTTTGTTCAGTATTTTAGATCAGAAAAGAAACGAATGCAGTTTATAAAGTACGGAAACAAGAAATGACCCGTCGACATACCCGCCACCAAGCGGTGGAAAAGGCGGCGCATACTAGAAAGGAGTAGTGGGATCAGGCGCCGACACGGAAAGGTCCCGGATGTACGCGGCGGCGCTGCGGTCGTATGGACAGGATGATCCGACCGGCTCCGAGCGTTCCGAAGGCTTTCGGCGAGAAGCTTTGTCTTGGGGTTTGGCCGTTTCGCGGTATGGCAGCGCGAAGTGGCTCCCATTCTGAACTGATCTTTACCCCGTGTTTGCTGTCGTTTGTGGCCAATGAAGTGTCATGCCGAATTAGTGTTTAATCGCGCAGCAGATGCAATGAGAGCCGCTCCGGCTGCACGCTGCATACAACCTATCCAAAACATGCTTTAGTGGCGCCCTCTCGCGCCGTCGACACGGAGTGCGGCAGCCGTGAGCGCTCGCGATGAGCCCACTACCCCTCCTCTAGTTCACGGCCACTCAAGCAACCAAGGACGTCATGAGGGAGGTTATTTTTTGCTTGTTTTTGTAATCTTAATTTGCCTATAACTTTTAAAATAAAGCGAATTTCGAGAAAGGAAAAGTTTCACTAAGTTACTACGTTCAGTGCGCTCAGGTTCGGTGCAAATTAAAAACCAGTAAAAAAGTCCTTGCAGGGCCCCTTTAAGCGAGCGTTTATTACGCCATATTTTGCAGAGCTGTCACGTAGCCTCGCCGCCGTCACTCTGATTGGCTCAAAGGGGCGGTTGAGTTCACTCTTCAACAAACTACGTTGAAACGGAGTATAGTTTAACTATAGAGAGCTTCAAGTAAGAGTGTGTTCAACTGCTCGCCCGGGGTATGTGTTTATGGGCACAATTAAATTGCAAAATTTTGATGCGTGTCTCTGGGGCTATGGGTGGTTCTTCAAAGTAGCTCCAGTTATAAACAACACTGGGGATGCTTGAATATTTACGCGAAAAGTAAAATATCACTCTTCTTTAGACACCATTTTTCTTCCGACGGGATAAGCATTTTTTTAAACGGGAAAAGGCTATAATACACCATCTCTAACGCAGTCATTAAATTGCAACGCTCTCCATGGTGCGAATTGAACACACTGTTACTTGAGGCTCTTCCAAGTTTGATCCATCGCAGCGACCCCAAGGGCGAGATGCTATGGTACTGGTTGGCCACGAAGTTTCGGTTTCGATTGCGCAATCACGACAATATGTCGCGACCAAACACACTGCTTGGTTTCCAAATGTGCGATGGCTCATGAACTTGTCACACAGCACGCGTTTCTGAGTGATTCGGAATGATTCTGAAGTGCATCGATTTGGCCTCGCAAATACTGCAAATCCTTCAGTTTAGTTCTGCACTATAGTCGGTTAGGAGGTTAAAGACTGATGACCAGCTCGCGCTTTCCACTTTTCCCTCGCTTCCTGCTCTCCCTTCTACCCTGTCCCCCATTGCCTGCTTCCTCCTCCCCCATGGTGAGGAGGATGTTCTGCCTCGCAGAATCTCGAGTTTGGTCGTCGGCCTTTAAGAAAGTTTTCGAGGGAGGGGAGGGCAGCAAATGAGGAAGCAGATGGAATGCTGGAGGAGAGGAGGGAACCTCTCCTCCTTCAGCATTTTGCTCTGCTTCCTGCTCCCAGCCAGAAAACGTTCTTAATTTATCACCGACTATAGCCTGAAGTATTTCGGCTGGAGTCTGCCAGCGTGTTTTTAATCGTTACAAGAAACCCCAACGCACTCAACACAAGAGAATGCTAAAGTGTGGTTCAGCCTGACATTTTCAACAACCGTCATTTAGATACCCTAGAAACAATGATGCCAAAACAGTGCCCTGCGGAACACTCGAACTTACGGCTACGGGCGAGTATTTAGCTACCATTTACAACTACACCGCTTGCGTACTATATAGTTAATTTTGTGTCGAATTCTGAAAGACCCAATTGGATATTTAAAGATGCTACAGATTTCTGACCTCTAAAAGTTGGAGGGTACAGTATCAAATGGCTATGGAAATGCAAAATGGAGCTTCTACTTGTTTACTTGCCGCCTAGACCTCTCTGTGCCCTTTGAACACTGAAAAAGCCCAAGAAGTCTCTTACGTGAAGGACAGATTTGCCCATTTTCGCAAAGTGTTCCCACACATACGCTTGCTCAAGCATATTGCAAAGGCCCACGCGAACTAAGCGGTGGACCATTTCCCACAACACCTCAGTAACTGAGCCACTGAGGCTGCTTCGGTTTCGAGGCAGTGCACAGGTAGGAAACTAGTGGACACTCCGGTCTAATCGAAGCACCCAAGGAATCTGCATTTAGTCTGAGCAATGGGAGGTAGACAACCTCTTCAAAGTGATCGGAACCGACTGTCTGACGAAACGAGTAAACAGGTTACTGGATGGGCTCAACTGTCGTTCAATGGAGGTGTTGCGGAGTCCCTTCAGCAAGAATGAAGTAGTGGCAGAATGGGTAAGTGGACAGAATATATGACGTCCAAAGTCACCCAAGGTGACAAAGAAACCAGCTTGTAGTTAATGGTAAAAAGCTGGCGTTAAAGGAAAAGCGACATGTAGCGTAAGACAGGACACAACATCTTTCAAGATGTTTTGCTGTGTCTTTGTCAAAGCTGAAATTACAGTGCCAAGAGCTCAAGAAACTCAAGGTATACATGTGCACAAAAAGCGCTCCCATAGACTAGTTGCTTACAGTCGGTGAGGCTGGAGGGGAGGGAGAAGCTCTCTCCAGCATTCCGTCTGCTGCTATCCCGGCCTTCCTTTCCCTGCGCCCTACCTTCTCGAGTTGCAGTCATAGGTAGCGAAACAACTGCCCGGCGTACGAGTTCATCCGTATAGAATACATCCATCTGTCCATGTAATAGCTGAACAAATCTTTATATGCGTGCGTACTCACAAGTGCACCGATTGATAGACAGTTCAACCTCGTTGCTTGTTTTCATACATGCTCTCAAGCCTCTAAGCCGAAGCTGCAAACCTTTCGCGCGAAAAGCCGTCCAGCAACAAAGACCGACCGGAGGACGGATCTGTGTCGGGGAGGACTACTTCCCGAAGGACTTCTGCATTGAAGATGCTGCTGCAACTCAACTAGCAAAGCTATCTCTAACAAAGCTGACAATGGAGCAACAGTCTGCAGTTGTTCCTCTCATGACATGTGGTATCTGGGATGCGATGGCTCCAATAGAACAAAGAGGTGTGCAAGAAAGTACCGCTGCTCCACCAACACAAGAGAGAAGTCAAGCATAAATGCGAAGAATTCAGCCGAGTAATTACTTTGTACTGGACTCATTCAGATCTGCCTTGCGGCAACAGCTCTGCTGTTGCTTTTTGTAGCCACCCTTAAGAGTTCTGGGATGTTGCAAACAAAGGATTGAGTGCTGACAAGGGATCTACAGCTTTACGACATTCAGCTTGCAGTTGATCAAAAATGAGCCAAAGCTGTCATTGGCGATGCGATTCCTTGATGTGGACATTTGGAGCTTCGGCAGTACCTCCTTGGAAAGAGTCACACCCTAAAGGATGTGTACCAATGAGGGAGCAGGCCAGAGATTTCTTGAGACTTGCCATTTACGCAAACATAACTCATAGCTCGCATGGTTCATGGCAAAACAGTGTCAAGCATTCCGGTGGCACTTTCCCTTTGCAGGCACAGCTCAAAGCTAGGTCTAGAAGAGCCACGCAGAAAGTGCTTGCACTTGGCAGAGTTGAAGGACAAGCGTGGACAGCCCGAATGACAGCGAACGGATTGCTCCAATCAGTGGAAGCACCAGCAGAGGAGGCTAGAGCGACGGTATTGAAGGTCGTCACAACCAGCGGAGGAACAGTGCAGAGAGAAGCCATTTGTGTCCAGCATGTTTCAACAAATGGCACAAATGCGAAAACGCGAGATGCTGATCAATGTCTTGCAACAGTCCTGAAAGATAGGGAAGTTTTGTTTAGGAACCTTGCAATGTTAAGTTTATCCATAGATATAGGATGTCTGATATGACCGAGCTGGATCCTAAAATGGACCGTAAAAAAATCGGCGCCTGCTCGTAGCAATGTAGACTAACTACGTTAGAAGTTGTATTTCAAGGTGGATTTTGCCTGCTGTAACATTACAAGGCGTAGCTCCCATTCTGCTAAAACAATGGGGCCAAAAAAATTGCCACAAGTCAACGGCGTGACGGTGACGCAGACGACTGGCGAGCTGAATAGCGGGGCGCATTGTACGGCGTGACAGATGAGTGCCAGGAGTAGCGTCAGAAGCGTGCAGCCAACCTGTCAGATGGCGCCGAGACGGCACGCTGAACAAACACTTTGTCGGCTAGCAGGAGTGCCGTCGTTATGCAATCAAGTTGTCTTTTGTTTTGTACTTCCAAGTTCTGCTATGTATTAGTCTGCGGTTTATTTTTAGCCCAAAGGTAGCATTAAAAAGATTATGTTCATTTTAATAGACCACGATCATCGCAGGCAGTTTCAATATTTTTAAAAGCAAGCCGGAAGAAGCAGGTGAGCGCCATCTATCAATATGTGCACCAAACGTGCCCCACCACTCAACTGTCCTCTGCGCCGCCCTCTGCCGCTGACCTTGGCGCAAGCTTTTGAGCCCCCGTTTTACAAAAAGGGAGCAACACCTTGTTGAACTTTACAAGATAAAACCCACACCGCGAATGGCGAATTCTAGACGGTGTGTTCCCAGAATGAGCCGGCATGTGCACACGTGCTCACCGGCCATTTTAGATGGAGCTTCGGCACTTGATTTCAGACATATATATATATATATATATATATACATATGTGTATATGTACATGTATATATATATCAATGTGTTCTAATGGGGGCATGTTAGTTTAAGTGTATGACTGTCGAGTGCAAAATGATTGGTAGTCAGCACAATCAAACTAGATCTTCAGTTTCGATGCCTAAAAATTAAAAAGGTCAATATTAAAAATTTAAAACATCTAGCCTTTGGCAATGGATCAACTTTGGAGTGTGTACACCTGTGCCCTCTTCATTTAGAATAAAGAATATTGAAAATATTCTCAACAT
>JAZHYW010065710.1:0-10510 GCA_037355805.1 Ixodes ricinus
TACGTTAAACGTTCTTGCAGCACAAACGTTTATATCATCCTTTAGCAGCACGCCTTGCCTGTTCAGCCAGACGTCTACGTTCACGGTAGTCTTAATTATGAAATTTAACGCTTGGCATGCGTATATTTGAAATGATAATCCTGGTGATCTTCCAGAACCTTCTGACCCACCCCTCTTCTCCCAACACTTCTGCTCGCATACCTCTCCTCCTCGCTCTACCTATGGTCTCATATGACCTTTCCCGTTTGCGAATCAGCGTCGAGCACCTCACTCCTCCATTCACACGAGTCAATCAGTCGGTGTTGAGCCTTGCGGTCACGCGTTTATCCAGGCTTCACTTTTGGCTTCACGAATGGCCGAACACCTAGCCAAAAAAACGTTTCGCGTTAACATCAATTTTGAAGAGAAGACGCTAAATACCCGAAAATGAGTGCACAAGCTGAGAAGAGAAAACAAAATTCCAAAGCGAGAAAAATATATTTGAAAGTTCAAAAGATGTGTACCTTCAAATATTGGCTGGAATTATATTAAATTGGAACATGACACAGATAGGACTAGAAGGAAACATCGGAAGTTACTAAAACTGTATCTACTGTATCTCCTTGTATTATGTGCCTTTTCTGACCCCTCTTGCGCCATGTGTCATCAAACGCCGTTACGCTAGCTGCGCCGCTCACATTAGCATTTCGATCTTTTCGAGACTTTCGTGACAGTTTTCGCGATGAAATGTATTGCTAGTGAGGTCTTCTGACGCGAAGGGTGTTTGCAGGCTGAGAATTGCGCTGAAGCCCGAAAGTTTCGGCTTTCAATTTGACGGTCGGCAAAACTCGTGTGAGCTCCCTTTGTCGTAGCTTTGCTTTGCGCTCAGTCTTCATATGGCGAAGCACGATCTAACGTAAACTTCGAAAAAAAAAAGAACCCACTCGAGGCTATCACTCCCCGTAGCTTGAGCTACGAATGAAAATCCTTTGCTTTCCCAGTCGCACTAGCGACAACTAGGCCAAATAGAATCGTTCAGAAGTATAGTCAGTGCGATGATGTTGAACGTCGCTGAACTTGCAGAGCCATGGCTAATTGTTCTGCAAAAGTTTTCAAAGTGCCCGATCTTATTTTTCGAAGAGCTCATGCACGTGAACAGAGCACTGATCGCGTATGAACCTTCGCCGTAGCCGTGGATAGGCTTAGCACGCCGGTGTAAACGTTCTTCCGCTGGCGCTCTCCGCTTGCTTTTTCACCGCCTTTCTTTAAAATTTTGCTTGCTTCGGTAGATCCAAACGCGAAAATTGTCGCTATTAGTGTTGCCTATCGGAAAATCAAAACGGAAGAAACTTATCAAGCGCTCATGTCGTGAGTAACAGCCTCTCGAAGAAGGACGATATTCGCGTAAGCTTGCGACGTTTTCAGCCTCCGCGAGTTAGAATTTTTTATTTCAAAACTTCGCGTTCAAATTTTGATTTAATATGTTAACTCGTGAAAGTAGGTTCTTAAAAAAAAGTAAAACAGGAAAAACAAAAATATAAAATGCATTTGCTAAAAACAAAAATATTTTCAGCCTGAATTTTTTTTAAGGTATAAAACTTTGTGACCAAACTTACCTGAGTAAAAATTTACAAATATAGAACATAAAACCTCTTCATACGGCGTCTGTCTGCTAATGAAAGGCGTTTGATTGGTGGAAGAGCCGACAAGTGTCGCCAGTGCTTTCCGGGTCTACATTTGGGCCGACGGCGAGAGAACCAAGTACGGCATTTTTCAGTGTCAGCTTCAATGATCACACCAATGTGGTCGTTTTTTTGTTTTTTTTTTAAGGTTTCTTTTGTGTTTTAGAAACGCCTTACCCAGCGTATAATTGTAGCAGAGACAGGAAGTTGCCTCCGAAACTTCTCCCGCCAAAGTCGGCGGATCTCCTTCAATCTTTGGCACTCCCCGTACCAGAGAGCAAACTTCACTTTCTCGTTGGTAGCTGAGCTTAGCATGCAAACGACGTACAATTCTTAAAACACCCCGCATGAATATTGCAGAAAATAATATAGACGTGGTGATACCTAACCAGAGAGTGCGACGCAGACGACGACATGTAGCCAAAATAATTGTCGAAAACAAGCAGCCAACACATCTGTTTTGATTTTCTTGGTATATCTTCATTTTTTACGCTATCATAGTAGAATAAAATAATAATGCACTAACAAATCGCGCAGAAAAGGAGTGCATTACTTCCGGTTCGGGAAGCTCTGTCTGCTATATTGTAGAGGGGAGGGAAGCACCCTTCGTGACTGCCTGCAATCTTACGTCCTGCTATTGTTCGGCTGTTGCGCCAATCAGACGACTTTTGTTAGCAGAAGGACGTCGTGGGAAATGATTTACAGTTTTCTATTTAGAGCTTTTTACTCAGGTAAGTTTGTTGTGTGAAATAGTTATACCCTTGATGCATACCTTTCCACAACCTGTGTATAAATCCTAGCTCAATACGTTCACAAATCGATTTATGCGATCCCTTCAAACGACAATTCATCCATTTTGCTTCGCACTATAGATACGCAAAAGTCTATCAATATGTACATATTGCACTTACTGCAGCATTAAGCTTAAACCCAACAGTGATGTCTCATTGATTAAAAACAACCTGCAACTATTGACAAGTTCTTGCATATTTTACGGTTTCATTAATTGATTTAGGTGTGTTTTATTTTTATATCGAATCTCAAGCCTCAGTTATAACCAGGGTTTCCTGTTCTCGGTTTATATTGACAGTTTTTCGGAAAATAACCGCCAAACGTTTTTTCCCAAAATTAGTAAAAACCGAAAAAACACCGAATTGAAGCATGCTTTGAAAAAAAAAACGCTGTTTTACGGCAGGAAACGCATTTAAATAACTTCCTTTGTGTTCAACCCAAGCACCGACCGCACTGAACTGTCCGTGACGCTGCCTGTTTATTCAGAAATTGTTTCTATATGCTTTATTTAGTCATAAGTGGCTATTGTTCCGTGTTTTCGGTATATACCATTAATCACCGAAAAATAACCCCCGAAGGGTTTTATCCCAAAATCTGTAAAAACTGAAAAACACCGAATTGAAGCTTGCTTTGAAGATGAAAAACCGCAGTTTTATGCCAGGAAACTTGTATAAATACCTTTCTTTGTGTCCAACCTAAGCACCGACCTCACTGAACTGCCCTCGACGCTGCTTGTTTCTTTGAAAATTGTTCCTACGTGCTTTATCTAGTAATAAGTAAAGCCAATAACCTCATGCTTTCTCGAGCGCGCCACATACTTTTGCTGTTACCATATGAGCCCCGATAAACCCCAATTTGTGGATTCATCGAGGCTCATATGGTAAAAATCCCGATTTGTGAGTCGGTGCCTATTTGTGATATCACAAATAGACGCCGGAATACACCAAATTCGGGCAAAAATAAACATTGAAAAATAACCCCCGAATGTGAAGAAAAATAAGTACCGAAAACAAGGAACCCGAGTTATTAGGGCATCATCGGTCCCCGACAAATGGTTGCCCTGATGGATCTGTTGCTTCATAAGAAGGAAAGAGATAAAGCTCAGTAGTTGAGGGTGTTGAGAATATGAACGCTCTCGCAACAGGTGGTGGAAAACGCTATACCCAAGACGCAGTACATGGTGGACAAGGATGCCCTGATATTGTATGTGGAAGACCTTCTAAAAGCTGCTAAACTGACTGCCTACACGTGCGAAGTATTAAGCGTGGAGTCACCGAAGATCATGGCGAATCCAGAGGTTATGCTCGGTAAGACATTCACGTATTGTTGCCGCCAAGATTGGGAGGGGCGAACGCAGTTTTGCGTTCCTATACCCTTTTCCGAAGATGTCCCTCGCAATCTCTTCAACAAGGAAATTAAAACTCAATTTACAAAAAAAAACAAAAAAACATTGCCTTTAAAAATATGCGTTAAATTATGTTTTATTTCTCGCAATTTAGAGAGTTTTTTTTACTAATTTTTAAATCCAATCTTATCACCTCTTAATATTTTGCTATATTATGATGCTTAAGAAAATATTAATTTACAAACTATAGCTGAAAAAAATTGTGCTGCTATCGCACTAAAATAAGTAGCTCTTTAAACCGAATCATTTTCTGGTTTTACGAAACATTATTTGACAACTTGGGATTTACAGCCACGTATGCTGACGTGGCGGATTTCAAAATAAACTTTATTGTTTCATATGAAAGTCTCATGTATAAGACAAGTAAACATTCTTATTATTTAACGGCCACTTTCCGCTGTAATGCGAGAACTGAGGCACTACGTACCAAAATGAATACTAGGAACATAAAACATATATTTGGGAAGCTCAAACGGCTATCGGCTCCTAAAGAGCTATCCTGCTTCTCGAGAAGCCTACAACGTTCCCAAAACATTTCTGGCCGCAGTGCAGTAGTACGACAGCATGCAAGCCGCTTAGCGCCTTGCTTTTCCGGCTCCTTGGTATGTGCGGTCGCAGAATCAAATTGAGTTGTCGAAAGAGACGCCGTGAATAGCGCCATAATGGTTCACCGCGACATGTTCTGGGAATTTCCGCAATGAAGGAAGGTTCTAGTCACCCGCTTGAGGGTTTCGCTGAACGTGTTCCTCTGTCTGTATCTCGCAATGCTCGTTCTGGATTTCACGAGTTGGACTTCCGCTCGCCTGAACATATATCTTGGGGCATTGGGCGTACTTTAATATACATTATTCGCATCAAAGTATCGGTGCTTTCCGATTGGTATGAAATTTCCTCCGTTTAGACTGCCATGCATCAAAGTTTGCAAGGAAGAATATTTTAATCGTCGTCCCGGAATGTACGGCGGTCAACAAAATTATACGAAACATGCGAACGACGAACAATCTCATGAAAGAGCTATCTCGTAACGCTTGATCAAGTTTTACTTTCTGATCACGACGAAAGGCTCTTTCAATATTGTACTTAGCAGCCACAAAACATGACCAAGCCCGCCAGGATAGTGCTGTCATGCAATAATGCACAGTTTCCATGTTCCGTACAAGTTTGGTGACCACGTACTTCTACACACGTAGGGTTCGTTGAGTGGAACTAAGGTCTAGACAATGTGAAACACCTCGTATTGTGTCTGTCGTATTTGGTCCTTTTGCGTGAAAGTAAAAATCCCTGATCGGACTGAACACTTAAGTAAGGAAGAATGCAAACATTGGTCTTGTAACTAATAAAAACTAAATGCAATTATGTTACGCTAGTGGCGTTTGAATCCATAAATGTTGAAATATAATCATTATGAAATCATGTTAGCCTTTGTAGGTATCCGCACAGACCTATTAAGATAACCCTGCAAGTCTTTAAGGAGGCGCGACAACCATGGACCCTATTAATCACTTAAGAATTCCTGGTTTGCTCATCCTGTTGATAATACCCCAATATGGCTCAGGACCTTTCAATAGGGGACACAGAATGAATGGTAAACTTAGGCGAAAAACGAAAACTTCTCTTTTAAAAAGAGCATGATGGTGCACTTGTTCTTTACTGTTTTGCTACCTAGCCACGTTTCAGCGTCACCATTCGCTGCGCACATCGGTTGATACAGGAGACATTGACCTTCGGACCTCTTGTGTTCACTAATAAGAATTTTAACAACCTTTAAAGTATAAAGTTGAGACTCCCGCTAATTACTATATCCGTTCAGCTACCTTATTTTGAGTGATATACACAATTTAATCGTGACTTATGGGACTGTTCATGAATCACCCTTCGTTCTTTAAGGTGTAAAGACGGTGATGAAGAGATGCTACGATAAAGTGTGGCTACCCAATTTTTATAAGCTGTTCGCCATTTAAAAGCCAGCTTTAGCGGAGTTGTTTTAGCGACGATGTTGTTGAACGCCGTTAATTCGTTTCGTGTGACAGTAAGTTCAATGATATTTCCCACTCTCGAGTTTATCATTATGGACTTAGTTCAACAGCTTGTCTGTGTTTCTTTTTTATTTAATGTCGAGAAATTGTCAAAAGTAACAATTATCTTTACTGGATACATATTCCTTGAACTTAGATACATCATGCTTTACGTGAAGTATGGATTAGAGCAAAGCAACTTATTTGAAACCTTAGTAGTTGTCGAGAGGGTCACCCGCAAAGGAGTGCCTCTGAAATGACGAGTATATAAGGTGCTGGAGCTGTCGATAGGGTCGTGATTTTTTTTTGTGTGCGTAATTTACCGTGTCTGAATGGGCCTTTACTGTGCGTGTGAAAACTTTATGTTGTGCTTGTTGCTTGTAAATTCGTAAGAGTTGTTGCTTGTATACTGACCCGTACAAAATTCCCCTAGAGTCATGCTAAGTTCGCTATCATTCTTTTTGGGGGTGCTCACCAGCAGCCGAAGTGTGTTCTGGTAACTCCCTTAGGGTAGTACATGTGGTACAACTTCAAACTGCATGGAACACCCAGAAATTAATTTATTTGTGGCAATCATTGCATCTCAATAGGGGTGGTAGTATAGTTACACTTTTTGACCTTGACACCCTTAGAACAGAACATTTGGGGCATAAGCAATGTCCTAGGTCTCATACCTGCTGATTTACAACCTTATGTGTGTATATTCGTTTGGCATGTAAATTGTATCACAAGGGCATATTTTAGAGCCTTGAGGAGACTCAATATGTATCTCTCTTTGTGCATCTTAATACATTATTTTTTCAAAAAGAACGCTTTTGTGTTTTTGTTAAATTTCAGGATCAGTCCTCTCAACTAATCCTGTTGTACCTCTACTAACGGCGGAGGAGAAGCAGGAATTTACCGAGGAAATGGATCAAATTATTCGGAGCACCACCACGTCCAAGAAATACACTGAAGCACGAGATGCGCACCTTTGATGTCTACCTGATCCACGCTTTTAAGGCAGAGCTGTAACAAAACAAAACAAAAATAAAAAATGAGGAGTGTACACGGCTTTATTTTCAATAGTCAAATAATGGCGAACATCATCTAAAAATGCGAGGTTTACTTTCAGAGTATGGTATATATTTAGTATACAAAGGACAAAAAAACGGCTACCGTATTATCATGGAATTAGTCCAGGCTAGGTGCATATACGTAGAAGAAAATCTTTGCCTAAAAAGCTGTTTTCTTATATATGAATATTTACTAAAAGGGTGCGCATTATGCACCCCGTGCATAATCTGCACCCTGTGCATACTACGTACATATAA
Organism: Ixodes ricinus; assembly: GCA_037355805.1. NCBI lineage: Eukaryota > Metazoa > Arthropoda > Arachnida > Ixodida > Ixodidae > Ixodes > Ixodes ricinus. Next base: position 7,187 of record JAZHYW010065710.1, read on the forward strand.
AATCTTTTCTCACACTGCACACCCTAAAATGTATTAATTTATTAGCGCACATAAGATTGTATATGCAGAAATAATTAGGAACATTATGTCAATAACAAAATCGGTTACGCCTCGATATAAGAAACGACCCTGATGATGAAAATATTTTTATAGCCCGCATCTGTTGGTAGAATCCACCACGCATTGCATTAACTTTTAAACATATACACTCCAAAGAATATAAACCAGACATTATGGTAGTATACTCCGTTTACACCCTAGGGATCCCGATGTTCTTGATCCGATCAACTTCACGTAGCGTCTTGGTAGCGCAGTGTGCATCCCAGGACACCCCCAAAATCCTTCGATAAAAATAAACTAGAAAGTGTTTCGAGGTTTCTCAACAGAGGCGTAAAGGTAACACAATAATAATGACACTTTCTTTCATGATTCGGGACGGCAAACGAGTGCACTCACTGCGGACATTTTGGCAACGAATTGAGGACGGCTAGCAAAAGTCTTCGAGCACCTTGCTTACTATCATTATATCGTGTGATTTGGATGGGACAGAACAAAGCGCGGCTTGGTCAGTCGTTGCTAAAAGTCAAGAACTCGACTGACATCGCTATTATAATACTAGATGACCATAGCTTTCGTGGGTAGTAAAGTAATTTTTCAGCTACTAGTTGTTAGTGGCAGCCTCCCACGGAATTTTCATGGGGGTCGTTCGCGAGAACTTAGCTCCAACAGTCACATGATTGCTCAAAGCAGCTGCCGGCATCACTGAGTTTAAGAAATAAATTGACCCCGTCAACTCGGATTTGAACCAGCGAGCTACGTACAACACCAAATTGTTTTCTCTGCAATCTACCGTTCTTCCGACTTAGGTATCCACATGACGAATTTCAGTGAATTCCGTTCGACCTTCGATAACGCATGGGCCTCTCTTGAGCCTCGGGAGTGCACGCGACACGAGAGCAGATCAAATGCAGGTAGCGCGTAGTGAAGGCCGAGTGTTCGAAAGAAACGCTCTCACGTTCTCGCCATATCAATGACTATAAGGGGCAGAAACTGATAGTGAGAAGGATATGAGAGGGCGTGAGGACGTCAGAGCAAGGAGCTCTGGTTGGAATGATAAAGTGGGTGCACAAAAAGTAGCGGCCTATGTTTCCACTCACTGTGTGAAACCAAGCGCAGAACCGCCGGACGCCAGCGTCTCGGCGTTCGAACGCTTTCTAACGGTGAGTGGAGACAAAGGCAGCTAGCTTTGCGTCTCCCCACTATACCTTCCAAAGAACGTTCGGTGTTGTGACGTACCTGTGCGCTCTGTCAGCTCCTCATTTTCCTCAGTTTTGACTCTTGTAGAAAGTGTTGGCGGTATTCAACTACCCGTTGTGCCTGCCAATGCGCACCACCATCCAATCAGTCGAACTGGCACGGTGTATGGTTGGACCTCGGAATGTCGGTCAATATCATACGCTGGCGATGGCACCGCAACTAAATACCATGGCTTACTCGGTCAGCTACGAACGCGTCCAGTCTTAATTTCAACACGTTTTCTGCTCCCATTTTTTTTATAAAAAGCACTACGCTTAAATTTCGCACTGTTAAACATTTAGATCAGTGCACATTCAGTCAAAGTTCGAGCTTTTTATTTTCCATTTGCAGGCTCCGATTTTTCCGGCTCGTTTTATAGCCGAAGGTCCGCTTGAGAGACCCTATAAAATAGGATATGCTTTAGAAAACAAAAATACACACTGTGCGTTTGCTTCTCCGCCGGACACACCACCCAGTCAAATATGAAGAAAGTGTCTAGCTATAATAACGAATTAAAAATATTTAAACTTGTCTTAATTCTTCTGATAATCCCGGAAACAAACAATTATCGTGCGTGCGTTATGAATTATGCTTATGCGTAGTTGCAGGGCGCTCTGGGAGGTTTGGGATGCATTGCCTACTCGAAACTCTCAGGTGCTCCCCAGGTTTATGAGCATAATTACGGTTGTTATTAGTTGCAACGGCGCGTTATAAACTAGGCCAAGATGAGTGGACACAAAGGAAGACAAACGCAGAGCTGACTAACAGCTGAAGGTTTTTATTCCACTTATTTCTATGAAGCCGGACCACAGCATAAGAAAAAGAAACGACGCCCTGAAAATCTTGGCTCATTACACTGACCACATCATCAATAAGTGCAGCGTTTTGTTAGATAACAAAACGGAAGTGTGCGCTGACACACTTGACGTCGAGTTGCGCGGTCTTCTCGGCCTTAATATTTTGTTTAATTAGGGGGTCGCCTTTCAGCGCCAACACAGTGTATCTTGTGAAGTGTGTATCACAGCAACATTCACTGCAGTGAATCCCTCGATGGCCAGATATAATATTTTTGTGTTGTTTTGATGCTCATTGCAGCCGATCGTTAAGACATCTGCCCGTTTGTCTTTCGTACTTTTTGCTACATAAGAGTGGTATAGAATATACCACTCCCTTCCTAAGCTGAACAAAAAGAGTTTGGTGTTTTTTGTGCAGTTTTTTTTAGATTTACTGCGTTGTTTACTTTCTTACATAAACGACTCAGCTTGTTCGGTGCCGAAAAAAAACAAGATTGCATGTCAATACGTTCTGCTATATTTTTTTAGGTTATGCGATATTGCCGCGCGCGCAGCTGACCAAGCTGCGCGCGCAACCGCTAGGCCACGGTCGCGCGGCCGCGACCGTGGCCTAACGGTTATTGTGCTTGGTTCCCACTCAAAAGGCCACGATTCCACTCCTGGCAGCGGAAGTAAGTTTCTATTATATCTGTAATTCTCGCATTTAAGTAAGTTCGAGAACCCGGTTGTGTAATCAAGGTCTGAATGTTCTAGGCGCCGAATGTTCTACGCCCAAATGTTCCACAAGCCCACGCGTGAACATAACGAGATCCACGCGGCGAGTTGGAGTCAGTCGTCGCCCCAGCGTTCGATTCATGCTGTTTCACCTCCATCGACGCCTCCGACAGTAGCCTTTTTTATATTCTGTTTTTGGTCACAAGTTCACCCCATTAAACGTTTAACTTGCTTCAGTTTTTGTCGCCTAATCAATTGTCATTCGTGACATTTTGGCGGAGGTGCTGGGGAGCGCATTTGCCTTTAAAACGTACCCCTCAAAAGAACTGTCGACGGTCACATGGCGACCCTGAAGCTGTTCGTCTGATGATGGCTGGCGGCGCGCGCTGGGTAGTCTCTGGGTTTGATGATGCTGGACAGCCGAGCAGAAGGAGATGGCCATAAGTCGCTGATGACGCTGCATGCCCATGCCGTCTGAACCATGGAGATTGACCGTTTACGGCGGGCATTGCAAGATCCC
>JAZHYW010065711.1:0-10074 GCA_037355805.1 Ixodes ricinus
AACCTAAGACATGTCGGCCGCGGCTGATTAGATTCGTTTTGGACCACTACTCTGCTTCTTTTATCAGCTAATGCCGCCATCTTACTCGTCCTGGAGAGATTATAAGATACCCAGCACGTCCTGGTGCTCTTAAGCCAGCCAGCTCCTTCAAACAAAAAGTCGCAGCATATCCACGTGGTGAATGGCGATGAGTGCGGGCGAAGTTCGAGGCGAATCGTCGGTAAACCAGCGATTCTTCCGTTAATTCGCCCACTCATCGCCATAAAGACGTGAGAAACACTGTGTTTCTCACGGCTTCCCGCCTCGCACGGCCGGATCTTGGCGGCGTCGACGCGCAGCCTGACGACATGCTTCGGCCTCTCGCTCTCGCACGGCTGGATTCTGTCTGCGAGCGCGCGCTGCCGCCGCCTTGCGCGCTCTCCGCTCCGCAGCCTTGTCTACTGCCTCCATCCAGCTAAACTACGAGCAGCGCCAAGAGCGAGTGCCTTTTATAACATGAGCTAAGCGCCATCTGTCATCTCTACATAAAGTTAATTCCGGAACACGCCATCTCTTGAGCCATTCATAAACTAAACCTCGAAGTGGCTACATACCCACAACTAGGAGGGACAGACCCACGCCTTAAGGAGCTGCCCCTAAAAGCACAGCCCCACTCCTGATCAAACAGCGAACCGATTCATCACTCACTCGCCGGTTCACGAAGAAGCAAAGTGCAAAGATATATTTTTAGCAACGACTATATCGATCCGCTCTTCGTAAATCCGACCGCCGCCGACGCTGCCATTGAAAGAGTCAGTCAAGCGGCGTCAAGTTCATCGTCACTGTTCTCGTCGTTTTTCTTTGTACGTTGGGAATTACCGGCTAAACTGATCATGTGCATAAGAAAGATCGCGAAATCATGGCGCCTTCGCTGTACGTGATTGGCTAAATCGGTGATTGTAAGCTCTCAAACAAAAACAAAAAAAAAAACAGGGCTGTTACGATTCATTTTTAGAGCCGCTTGGCTGACTTTTTCGAATTGCAGCGTCGGTGGCGATTAGACCTAAAGTTTCTAGATGAGAGATACCTACAGGTAGAGACATTATCTCTGTACTGACAAATCAAACCCAAACAAACTACGTAGCCATCACCACATCAATAACGTCACACGCATGCGTGATGGCCCGCAAATCTGCGGGGCCACCAACAGGCAACAAGGTAACAACAACGACAAATAGCGACATTCTTCGAAGCACCGACTGCGTGACGGTGCATGATTTCAGGAAGCGAAGGGCGTCGCATAGCAGAAGATTGAATTGAACGATGCCGTTTTGTTCCGGCGGAAAGGGGCTTTGTCATTTGTTGTTATCGTCACACGTAAAAAGGAGTATCGACGAACTTTATGGTTATATCATAGCCTCCTCTATATACTTTCGTCTCATCCTACGATGGACTAAAGGCCAAAGCCACGGGCCGCCAGGTCCAATCACGTTCCACGCTAAACTATGACACGCTTAGCATTGATTAGGCTTGGACGAATAATGCTCCGAATTCAAAAACGCTGCGTCATTTTTATAGCTTCGACACTGCAAAGAGCCAGTACGTCGTGACTTTCTTTGCATTGTAAAATTGTTGAGTCACTCATTGCTCGATCCGAACCACTGTCCGCCCATTCCCATCAGTGATCCGAGACGCGGGCACCGATACGTGCATCGAAGCGAAATACCACGCAATGTCTAAGTGGCTCGTGATTGGATCTGGTGGTTCGTAGCTTCTGCCTTTAGTCCATCGTAGGGTGAGACGAAGTATGGTGACAAAGCCTGGCAGGTCGCCACGAGAAGCCGCCGCCGAAATCGGAAAGGTAGAGTGGCAGACAACGGATGAGAGGCGAGCCACGTGACGGGCGCCCTGCTGCGGCCAGACGCCGGAATGCACTTCTCCTGAGCGATGGAATGTCCGCTCGTACTCTCTTCGCGTTCTTCGCGCTACTGCTTCTTTTCTCGTCGGGTTTGAAAAACCATGTTTCGGGTCCTCGCCGCTGCAAAACAGTGCGATGCCGTCCAGGTTCCCTAGGTTCCCTGAGAAATGCTCAGTGCTACCATCCTCGCCCTATCTGCGACCTGGCACCCCTGGCTCCGTCGCCAAACTGCCAGGCTTTGTGAGTATAGAGGAGGTTATGGTTAGGACCCAGTGTGAAACGTAGTTTTTCCACGTCAGGTATACGCACCACGTCTCCGATTTGCATGGTGCGCAGGCGCGGCGAGAGCGTCCGTGTCCACTCGAAGCGCGTGTCCGAACTCCACGTGATCGGCGGACACGGCACCATCTCGGCGTCCGGCACGACCAGCGGTCGCGGATCCCGGGGTCGACTCTCGACGGCTCCTAGAAGCTCGACTCCCGGAGGCCCAGCTGTCCGAGTTGTACCAGCGCACACGTTCCTGACCCACGAACTTGGCCGTCTGCAGCGTACCAGGTAACCGATTCTCCGGGTACGACGTGCGTTTTTTGTTTGTTTCTGTCTAAAGCATTTGAGAAAGCCTGAAGCCTAAATGGTGATCAAATTATCGAGCAGAGGTAGTGGATTGCAGAAGGCGGTTATGTTCAATTCTCACTTCACTGCCATTCTGTGTATTACATTTCATTCAATACTATCCACGAAACATGGACAGATTGGTTCCGCTGTTGCTTTTCTTCTGCCAGCGAGACATTAGATATTCTTTTGAATACCAGCCTGCCAAAGTTGCGCTAAAAACGTAAAAGCTAAAACGTCAACGTCCAGTAACATCTGGTCTCGTGGAAAGATAACGGTTACAATAAAAAATATCAATTAAAATTAAACAAATCACTTAGATATAACAATGTGTAAATAGTAATGTTCTTGTTTATATTATAGGTTTTCCGAAACATGAAAGTAATAAGCTCAAGACAACGTCAACTAGAAGTTCTGGGAGAGAGAAGCGGATAACAGCCAGGCATACTGCCTTTACAAACAAAATACATATGCGGGCGCCGCGAAAACTTTGTACGGAAACTCAGAATGATGCGTGTACCGCGTTCAGCCGGCTTTCCCGAATGAAACTCGCACGGCCGGGATAAGCCCGTCGCCACCCGGCCCGCTGTCACTCTCTTAATAATCGCAATAGCGATAGAATGCAGACACTCTCTGAGGCTCCTTGTACATGACAGTCCTGAGAGGCAGCACGTCGCTTTCTGCTCAGGAGTAGCGGTGACGTCAGAATGGGCACTGAGCCCTGATTGGCTTCTCATTGAATGTACAGGGTAGACCTCAATGCTACTGCTTCGAGGTCACCCACCACTTTTTGTTTTCAATCAGCCAACAAGAGCTCGACGTTCTGACATCATCGCAACCCTGTAAAAAAAGACGAACCTTGCATGTGCTCCGCATTTTCACATTGTCATACAAAAATGTCGGCGGACATGTCTGAATTAAGCGTATGTATAAAGCAAACACGCTGGAACATGCTTGAGCTCGTGTCCGGAAATAACTTCGGTCACTGTCTACGGGAACAGCGTGTCTTTGTATGATGTAAGAGCTGCCGCTTCACTGTTCCAGACTGCGCCCTGATAGCTACTTACCTGGGCAGGATGAGGGCCTTGGTGAAGCTACGAGGCCTTCGTCCAGAACCAGAGCGCCCGACTTTGAAAGACTCGTGAGGCGCCGATGAACGTACGCGGTCAGCCATGGTTACGTCGAAGGACAGCATTATGCTTCCTACGTCAACTATACCATAGTCACCGAGACGGCTTTAAGAAACGCAGAGTGCGGCACAATAGGTTCACACTTCCTGCTTTGTGACGACAACTTCGTCATTGGAGTGGTGATACAAAACCCGGGGTTCGCCATACCCTGCGTTTCTTGAGTGTTCCGTGACTACATATATAGTGTCCCCACGTTGGTGTTGATAGCGTCCTGTTCATTCACTGACATGTTCAGAAATTACTGGCATGGCTTTATGCTGAGGCTTCTCGCTTTGTGATTATCGTACGTACAATTTAATTTCTATTGAATCCTGCTGCATCACACAATCTCTAAAGTGCATCTTGCATTTTCGTTCGTGAACATTTTGTATTCCCTTAATGTTCAGAAATGGTGATGTAGATACCTGTACCGGAATATATAAATTAATACTTACCATAATCCCTCCAGTTTCACGCTTTTTAATCGAACTTAAGTATAACGGTTGCATCGTTTATTGTACAGCTGATATATTATTACGAGTAATGCTTAGGCAGCCACGATTCCCGTGGAAGGGGAATAGAGATTCCCGAAAGCAATCTATCAAAATCCTTGACGATACTGATGGGATATTTGTCTCGACAGTGGCGACTCTCTTAGACCCCCGCTATTCAACGAGGTTCCTAGTTGTAGTGAACGAGCGCGCAGTTTCCTTTTTAAAAATGTTACTCTATGGAATCTCGAGCGTCTGCTCTCACCCGCAAATTTCTCGGAAGAGCCCATCGCTGCTATCTACGGAGGGCGCTCGGCGAATGACGGGAAAACTAACATGCTTAAACAAAACAAAACAAAACAAACTGCCTGCGCGCTGTGGCAATGATTATATCGCTTCGCCATGCCCAGTGCCACAGCACAGAATGTTTTTATTAGGGTTTGAGCAAACGGGTTAGGGTTAGAATTAGTCAATTAGGTTTGGGTTAGAGTGAGGGTTAGTGATAGAGTTAGAGTTAGGGTTAGGGTTAGCGTGAGGGTAATGGCTAGTGTTAGGGTTAGATTTAGAGTTAGGGTTAGAGTTAGGGTTCGAGTTGGGGTTATAGTTAGGGTTAGGGATAGGGTTAGAGCAACCGGGCTCTGGTGGCTCGGGTACCTTGCGGGAGAGTAGACGCTCCAGATTACTTTGGGTGTAGGCTTCTGCGCCAGCACTGCTCGCTCAGTCAACGTCACCGCTTGGACACGACGTCAGAGATGAAACGCTGATGTCGGAGCGGTGACGTCATGTACTTTAGATTCTGGTCTCAGTACGAGAAAAAGATAAATTGACGGTCGATTAAGGCCAAGTGGGATTTACAAAGGACAAAGGACAACTTTGGTTTTAAAGTGCGATAGCTTTTTGTAGGGCAACCAAAGCCCGAAATTGTGTGCATCCGTTGGCTCCGGCTGGGCTGCTAAATTTAGCGGGAAAACCTCAATTGGTATACGATATCATATATTACCTTAATGTTTTTTTTTTCAATGGATGAAAGGAGAGGCTGAGGAAAAAAAGAAGCTGCAAGGCAACTTTATGGCTGCCCGGCCCCCTTCAATGGCACACAAACGTCAACTTGACAAAAAAAAGTAAACGAAACTTTTTGGTTTTACATATTGTACAACTGAATTAAAATTTAATCAGAAGGCAGATACAGCCCATAAAAAAGCACCTGGTTTGACATAATTATGCAATTGGATCAAATACATCTCTTATCAATTTGCAAATAAATTTTATAGATGATTTATGGTGAGAGATTGAAGGCACAGACTGCGACTGATATAACCGGTAAGTAGACATGAAGATATGAAAGTACACGCCAATTAAATTTCCCCGCTAAACCTTAAAAAAACTTGAATTAAGGTATGATTATACAAATATTCAACAGGGGAAGAATTAGAGGGGAAACGGCACGCTTTGAGTCAGACCGAAAGTTGAGCTCAACGAACGTCTGAAGGGATGCAATGAATCTCAAATGCTATCGTACTGCATCTCCTTTGGCAGCAATAACGAAGAGTTTTTGCGGGAGCTTTTCTCGCATCCCTAATCGAATATTTGGGAATAATGGAATAGGAGGCCCCGACGCTTTCAGTCCACCGACCAGCCTGGAGCGCCGCATTGCGCATGCGCAGAACTTCTATACTTGCACAGTGCGACTCTCCAAACTGCTCTGGGAACCCACGCGTTAGAGCCCCCTATTCTAAGACTGTCGATTGTTAATTTCACGCATTTGTTTCAAGGTCATATTTTCTTTTTTCTATCATAAAGCAGGTGTGTCGGCTTACCAGACCGCCCAGAGATATCGAAGAGCCGAGGTGGACGGCTAGGCCGGTTGCTTCAGCGAGCGAAGCACTCTGGCCTGAGCACGGTTTCTGACCCGATGCCCAGTTTTGGCCGCTCTCGAACCGGGTGTCGGGTATCCACTTCTTCACTGCACTGTGGCAGCCACCTGCGAGCACATCAGCCAGTTCGCCCGCTGCACATCAGCCGCCTGTTCGCCCGAGAGAAGCTGAAAGTTACACGTATCCCGACCACTTCAACGGCGTTCGATCGTGTGCGTTTAGCGCAGCAGAGACTATTGTGAATAATTAAAGGTAGTCTTTCTTGTCGGTGAATATGAACGAACACTCGCCCCATGCAGCTGAAGTAATAATCTGTGAGTTAGTGTCTTCTTACTGTCCTTAAGTTTTAAGTACAGACCGAGGTTGATTCATAATCAAAATTCTATATTTCGCCGTTTAACACATATTCAGTAAAGGCAACACATTTTTTTTATCAATTTTGACTTTTTTTATTTTAGGCATAAAAAATGAACGAGACCGATTAATCCATTAATTAATTCATTAAAGGGGGCGATTAATCGGGTTAAATATTTAGTCGACGCGTAGCACTACAATATATATACACACACACACACACACACACACACACACACACACATATATATATATATATATATATATATATATTCTGTCAGAGAAATAGTAGAGAGGGTTTAATTTATTTTGCCTAGTATGCCTTATTTTAGTAAGGCATACTAAACAAAACAATGCGAGAGGTTTGTAGAAATTCTTGTTTGCACCTAAATTCTGCTCCCGAGCGGATAATAAGTGCGAGAATAACCGTGGCCGTCAATATTCTAATTAACTCAAATACATTCATAACCTTCGAAAATGTGGTTAGTGTATGTATTCATTCTTGTCCAGCTCGCTTGCACCTTTGCATTAATTGCATTGTAATCGCATCTACTGTTAGAAAGAAAAAGAATAGGTACGGTGCGTCGAGTTAAACCCCTTTGGGGGTCTAAAGGCCGGTTCAGACACTTGCGCTTGAGTGCGTTTGACTGCGTTGCGGCGAGAACCGAAAGCGAGTCACCGGCACATCTGTGCTTCATATGAAGCGTGAATCCAATTCAAGGAATCATCTTGGCACGCGATATAAGCAGCAGGGATGTCCTGCGTGTCTCGCTGCCGCAACGCAGTCAAACGCAGTCAAACGCAACTGTGTGAACCGGGCTTAAAGGGGACCATGAAATGACCTTTTTACTTTTGCCAGATAACTTTTACATTAAACCTTCAACGTTCACTGAATGCCGAACAGGCATCCGTTTTCGTCTCGGTTCATTAATTTCTACACAAAAAAATAATGAAATATCGACTTTTTCTTTCTCTCCAACTGACCGCAAAACAAGTTGCGGCGTAATTTTGACGGTCGTGACGTACGCTGGGACAGGAACCGGAAGTTCTCTCGGCAGTAGGAGAGTGGGAGCGTTAGCGGCGGCGAGTTGGGGGTGCGCCGGTAGGTTTTACTGCGCTGATGTCACCGACGTATTTTCTGAATTGACGCCTCTCATCGCCGCGATAGCCATGGACACATCGCAGCTGTGCGAAATTCAATGAGATATGTTGCGCTACAGCGACAGCATGGGACTAGTCTCATACGCCGGTATTCCTGTTGGGAAGTGCGGCGAGTCTTCCGGTGAAGACTCCAGAAGTCAACCCAACTGTCATTGTTGGTAAAAGGCGGCCCGTGTCAGTCGTTTGCAAAGCGACGTAGATGGAAACAAATCGCCGCGGCGTTTTTCACGGCCTCGGAGATGCAGGAGCGAGCCGACGTTAAAAAAGATACGCTTGAACTACGACAGTGTCAGCAAGAGCCACGTAAATACCTGTCCACACTCTGAGCGGAGGCGCGCGTTTGATGGAAGTGCTGTATTCGCGCTGTTGGTGAGCGCTTCGGGACCGATCTTTTACGATTGCAACTCGATACTGACGCGGCACTCGGCAAAGGAAGGTTGGCCCGGCATTGCACGTAGCTCCCACGAACTTTTTTAGCTCGACAGTGACGTGCAGTCGTGTCAGAATAAAAATGGCATACTAATAACAAAGTGTACATACCGTGTTACGAGGGTAATCCATACGGCGTTTATTCGAGCTCTATATCACACAAAACAAGAAGATAGAATCGACGAGAGTTCCTTTTCGACGTCAGTGTTCGTCAACACTGCCTCGGAAAACAAGGAGATGACAAGGGGAAGAGATTGACCTCACCTGTTAATCTAAAATTGAGGTCAGCGATCAAACTATAATACGGGAAGGGTCCACAAGGGTCGCGCGGGCATATTCCATTCAACACGCCAGCCGGTCGTGGGCAGACTGTCTTGGCCAAGTACCGTCGAAGCAACGCTGCGCCGAGTCGGAGTGCCTGCTAGGCCTATATTCTGTGCAGCTCGCTTGGTCGGACTCGGTAGATTCGTGACCGTCGTAGCTTTTCTCGGGCGTTCGTGGATCCAGCGTTCTTGTTCGTCGTGGTCTGTTTCAAGTACTTTTTTCTTGCTGCTTGAAGTCGGGACGCGCGAGAAGAACACGTAGAAAAATAAACGTTCGTTGGTCGTCGCGACCAAGCGACGCTGTCGGCCATGCTGATTTGAAAGGCTGAACTCCATGGAACGAATTATGTGACAAATAACTGGCGAACGCCGCCCGACGGCACGCTCGCTTTGCGCGCGACGTAGCAGGCACTGTGCTGATTCCACGCGCAGAGCAAAAGCCGCCGGGCAAAATTCGTCGGTTATTCGCAACATATTCGGCTCTCAGCTTCGTTTACCACACGATAGATGGCGCTTGGCTCTCAGCATTATCAAATTTGGCAATTTTCGCCACACATCTCTAATTATGCTACAAAATGTGGATCTGAATATTATTTAACAAAACTTTTAGGAAACATTTGCCGGCTATTTATTGTTTATGATCGCGGTGCTGGTGAGGTAGGCGCTTACCCAATAGGCGACGTGGATTCGGCTGACGTGCTGCAGTTCCGCGGATGCATAGCAGTGAAAAGTCAGAGAGCTTTCAAAGGAAAGAAGGCGCAAAAGAGTCCAGTTTTCTTTTAAAAGTTCTATAGCAAAGAATTTTGTTTGGCTCCCTATTTTTGTGTTTTTGTGTTTCTTTTCACACCTTTTACGGCGTCCGGTGGATGAAATTCGATTTCAGAATCGTTTCATGGTCCCTTTAATTTTGACAGTAGGGAAAACTAAAGCCCCTCTATCCTTGAAAAAGTGGCGCCATTCATTGTTACGGAAATGTTCGAGACACGTGCCGCGTGCAACTTCTGGGAAATTCATGGCATCTGAAATCTAGCTCAGTGCTGCACTGTGCCGCCATGATCTTCCCAAGGGTTGCACGTTGCACGTGCCTCGTGCATCGACGAACCTTGCGCTACTTTTGAAACATGAAGGGGGTTTACGGAAAACTAGTTGAGTGAGGGCGATTTCAAGCCACGTGAAAATTTTATTAACTTAATAGCTTGCCCTGGCCATCCAGTTGACCAACCACAAATCTTGTCTCACCTAATGTTGACAACATGGTGATCGACCGCTTACGCCGCAGGTTCCAGGAATGGCGAAATACATTCATTAAATTCACGTTCACGACAGTTGCGATTTGACTGGTCTGTGTGTTCGCCAAGATTCTGGACAAACGTTCCCTCCACAGCAACTTTAAAGGCGTCTTAAGGCCGGTTCAGACACTTGCGTTTGAGTGCGTTTGACTGCGTTGCGGCGAGAACCGAAAGCGAGTCACCGGCACATCTGTGCTTCGTATGAAGCGTGGAATCCAATTCAAGGAATCTTCTTGGCACGCGATATAAGCAGCAGGGATGTCCTGGTGTCTCGCTGCCGCAACGCAGTCAAACGCAGTCAAACGCAACTGTGTGAACCGGGCTTTATGAACGTAGTCCACCTCCCCCCCCGCCTCCCCCCCCCCCTCCCCAGAAAAAAAAAACACTTCGGGTGGTTTGTTAAATCTCTGTTTGCACATAAATTCTGCACCCAAGCGGACGATAATTTCAAGAAAACCCGTAGCCGTAGAAGTAG